>JAWNNI010000212.1:10600000-10829828 GCA_035043065.1 Hirtodrosophila confusa | reverse complement strand
ATAACTTCTTAACGGTTTGAGATATCGTAATTCTGTAAATGCAGTTATAAAGAGGGCTCAAATACGCTTCTAACGCATTTAAGATCATCCAAATCGGTTAACAATTGTGGCTCCTGGAGCAAAGCCGCACTAAAATGGCTATAACTTCTTAACGGTTTGAGATATCGTAATTCTGTAAATGCAGTTATAAAGAGGGCTCAAATACGCTTCTAACGCATTTAAGATCATCCAAATCGGTTAACAATTGTGGCTCCTGAGCAAAACCGCACTAAAATGGCTATAACTTCTAACGGTTTGAGATATCGTAATTCTGTAAATGCAGTTATAAAGAGGGCTCAAATACGCTTCTAACGCATTTAAGATCATCCAAATCGGTTAACAATTGTGGCTCCTGGAGCGAAAACCGCACTAAAATGGCTATAACTTCTTAACGGTTTGAGATATCGTAATTCTAACGCATTTAAGATCATCCAAATCGGTTAACAATTGTGGCTCCTGGAGCAAAGCCGCACTAAAATGGCTATAACTTCTTAACGGTTTGAGATATCGTAATTCTGTAAATGCAGTTATAAAGAGGGCTCAAATACGCTTCTAACGCATTTAAGATCATCCAAATCGGTTAACAATTGTGGCTCCTGGAGCAAAACCGCACTAAAATGGCTATAACTTCTTAACGGTTTGAGATATCGTAATTCTGTAAATGCAGTTATAAAGAGGGCTCAAATACGCTTCTAACGCATTTAAGATCATCCAAATCGGTTAACAATTGTGGCTCCTGGAGCGAAAACCGCACTAAAATGGCTATAACTTCTTAACGGTTTGAGATATCGTAATTCTAACGCATTTAAGATCATCCAAATCGGTTAACAATTGTGGCTCCTGGAGCAAAGCCGCACTAAAATGGCTATAACTTCTTAACGGTTTGAGATATCGTAATTCTGTAAATGCAGTTATAAAGAGGGCTCAAATACGCTTCTAACGCATTTAAGATCATCCAAATCGGTTAACAATTGTGGCTCCTGGAGCAAAACCGCACTAAAATGGCTATAACTTCTTAACGGTTTGAGATATCGTAATTCTGTAAATGCAGTTATAAAGAGGGCTCAAATACGCTTCTAACGCATTTAAGATCATCCAAATCGGTTAACAATTGTGGCTCCTGGAGCGAAAACCGCACTAAAATGGCTATAACTTCTTAACGGTTTGAGATATCGTAATTCTAACGCATTTAAGATCATCCAAATCGGTTAACAATTGTGGCTCCTGGAGCAAAGCCGCACTAAAATGGCTATAACTTCTTAACGGTTTGAGATATCGTAATTCTGTAAATGCAGTTATAAAGAGGGCTCAAATACGCTTCTAACGCATTTAAGATCATCCAAATCGGTTAACAATTGTGGCTCCTGGAGCAAAACCGCACTAAAATGGCTATAACTTCTTAACGGTTTGAGATATCGTAATTCTAACGCATTTAAGATCATCCAAATCGGTTAACAATTGTGGCTCCTGGAGCAAAGCCGCACTAAAATGGCTATAACTTCTTAACGGTTTGAGATATCGTAATTCTGTAAATGCAGTTATAAAGAGGGCTCAAATACGCTTCTAACGCATTTAAGATCATCCAAATCGGTTAACAATTGTGGCTCCTGGAGCAAAACCGCACTAAAATGGCTATAACTTCTTAACGGTTTGAGATATCGTAATTCTAACGCATTTAAGATCATCCAAATCGGTTAACAATTGTGGCTCCTGGAGCAAAGCCGCACTAAAATGGCTATAACTTCTTAACGGTTTGAGATATCGTAATTCTGTAAATGCAGTTATAAAGAGGGCTCAAATACGCTTCTAACGCATTTAAGATCATCCAAATCGGTTAACAATTGTGGCTCCTGGAGCAAAACCGCACTAAAATGGCTATAACTTCTTAACGGTTTGAGATATCGTAATTCTAACGCATTTAAGATCATCCAAATCGGTTAACAATTGTGGCTCCTGGAGCAAAGCCGCACTAAAATGGCTATAACTTCTTAACGGTTTGAGATATCGTAATTCTGTAAATGCAGTTATAAAGAGGGCTCAAATACGCTTCTAACGCATTTAAGATCATCCAAATCGGTTAACAATTGTGGCTCCTGGAGCAAAACCGCACTAAAATGGCTATAACTTCTTAACGGTTTGAGATATCGTAATTCTGTAAATGCAGTTATAAAGAGGGCTCAAATACGCTTCTAACGCATTTAAGATCATCCAAATCGGTTAACAATTGTGGCTCCTGGAGCGAAAACCGCACTAAAATGGCTATAACTTCTTAACGGTTTGAGATATCGTAATTCTAACGCATTTAAGATCATCCAAATCGGTTAACAATTGTGGCTCCTGGAGCAAAGCCGCACTAAAATGGCTATAACTTCTTAACGGTTTGAGATATCGTAATTCTGTAAATGCAGTTATAAAGAGGGCTCAAATACGCTTCTAACGCATTTAAGATCATCCAAATCGGTTAACAATTGTGGCTCCTGGAGCAAAACCGCACTAAAATGGCTATAACTTCTTAACGGTTTGAGATATCGTAATTCTGTAAATGCAGTTATAAAGAGGGCTCAAATACGCTTCTAACGCATTTAAGATCATCCAAATCGGTTAACAATTGTGGCTCCTGGAGCGAAAACCGCACTAAAATGGCTATAACTTCTTAACGGTTTGAGATATCGTAATTCTAACGCATTTAAGATCATCCAAATCGGTTAACAATTGTGGCTCCTGGAGCAAAGCCGCACTAAAATGGCTATAACTTCTTAACGGTTTGAGATATCGTAATTCTGTAAATGCAGTTATAAAGAGGGCTCAAATACGCTTCTAACGCATTTAAGATCATCCAAATCGGTTAACAATTGTGGCTCCTGGAGCAAAACCGCACTAAAATGGCTATAACTTCTTAACGGTTTGAGATATCGTAATTCTGTAAATGCAGTTATAAAGAGGGCTCAAATACGCTTCTAACGCATTTAAGATCATCCAAATCGGTTAACAATTGTGGCTCCTGGAGCGAAAACCGCACTAAAATGGCTATAACTTCTTAACGGTTTGAGATATCGTAATTCTAACGCATTTAAGATCATCCAAATCGGTTAACAATTGTGGCTCCTGGAGCAAAGCCGCACTAAAATGGCTATAACTTCTTAACGGTTTTAGATATCGTAATTCTGTAAATGCAGTTATAAAGAGGGCTCAAATACGCTTCTAACGCATTTAAGATCATCCAAATCGGTTAACAATTGTGGCTCCTGGAGCAAAACCGCACTAAAATGGCTATAACTTCTTAACGGTTTGAGATATCGTAATTCTGTAAATGCAGTTATAAAGAGGGCTCAAATACGCTTCTAACGCATTTAAGATCATCCAAATCGGTTAACAATTGTGGCTCCTGGAGCGAAAACCGCACTAAAATGGCTATAACTTCTTAACGGTTTGAGATATCGTAATTCTAACGCATTTAAGATCATCCAAATCGGTTAACAATTGTGGCTCCTGGAGCAAAGCCGCACTAAAATGGCTATAACTTCTTAACGGTTTGAGATATCGTAATTCTGTAAATGCAGTTATAAAGAGGGCTCAAATACGCTTCTAACGCATTTAAGATCATCCAAATCGGTTAACAATTGTGGCTCCTGGAGCAAAACCGCACTAAAATGGCTATAACTTCTTAACGGTTTGAGATATCGTAATTCTGTAAATGCAGTTATAAAGAGGGCTCAAATACGCTTCTAACGCATTTAAGATCATCCAAATCGGTTAACAATTGTGGCTCCTGGAGCGAAAACCGCACTAAAATGGCTATAACTTCTTAACGGTTTGAGATATCGTAATTCTAACGCATTTAAGATCATCCAAATCGGTTAACAATTGTGGCTCCTGGAGCAAAGCCGCACTAAAATGGCTATAACTTCTTAACGGTTTGAGATATCGTAATTCTGTAAATGCAGTTATAAAGAGGGCTCAAATACGCTTCTAACGCATTTAAGATCATCCAAATCGGTTAACAATTGTGGCTCCTGGAGCAAAACCGCACTAAAATGGCTATAACTTCTTAACGGTTTGAGATATCGTAATTCTGTAAATGCAGTTATAAAGAGGGCTCAAATACGCTTCTAACGCATTTAAGATCATCCAAATCGGTTAACAATTGTGGCTCCTGGAGCGAAAACCGCACTAAAATGGCTATAACTTCTTAACGGTTTGAGATATCGTAATTCTAACGCATTTAAGATCATCCAAATCGGTTAACAATTGTGGCTCCTGGAGCAAAGCCGCACTAAAATGGCTATAGCTTCTTAACGGTTTGAGATATCGTAATTCTGTAAATGCAGTTATAAAGAGGGCTCAAATACGCTTCTAACGCATTTAAGATCATCCAAATCGGTTAACAATTGTGGCTCCTGGAGCAAAACCGCACTAAAATGGCTATAACTTCTTAACGGTTTGAGATATCGTAATTCTGTAAATGCAGTTATAAAGAGGGCTCAAATACGCTTCTAACGCATTTAAGATCATCCAAATCGGTTAACAATTGTGGCTCCTGGAGCAAAACCGCACTAAAATGGCTATAACTTCTTAACGGTTTGAGATATCGTAATTCTGTAAATGCAGTTATAAAGAGGGCTCAAATACGCTTCTAACGCATTTAAGATCATCTAAATCGGTTAACAATTGTGGCTCCTGGAGCAAAACCGCACTAAAATGGCTATAACTTCTTAACGGTTTGAGATATCGTAATTCTGTAAATGCAGTTATAAAGAGGGCTCAAATACGCTTCTAACGCATTTAAGATCATCCAAATCGGTTAACAATTGTGGCTCCTGGAGCGAAAACCGCACTAAAATGGCTATAACTTCTTAACGGTTTGAGATATCGTAATTCTAACGCATTTAAGATCATCCAAATCGGTTAACAATTGTGGCTCCTGGAGCAAAACCGCACTAAAATGGCTATAACTTCTTAACGGTTTGAGATATCGTAATTCTGTAAATGCAGTTATAAAGAGGGCTCAAATACGCTTCTAAGGCATTTAAGATCATCCAAATCGGTTAACAATTGTGGCTCCTGGAGCGAAAACCGCACTAAAATGGCTATAACTTCTTAACGGTTTGAGATATCGTAATTCTAACGCATTTAAGATCATCCAAATCGGTTAACAATTGTGGCTCCTGGAGCAAAGCCGCACTAAAATGGCTATAGCTTCTTAACGGTTTGAGATATCGTAATTCTGTAAATGCAGTTATAAAGAGGGCTCAAATACGCTTCTAACGCATTTAAGATCATCCAAATCGGTTAACAATTGTGGCTCCTGGAGCAAAACCGCACTAAAATGGCTATAACTTCTTAACGGTTTGAGATATCGTAATTCTGTAAATGCAGTTATAAAGAGGGCTCAAATACGCTTCTAACGCATTTAAGATCATCCAAATCGGTTAACAATTGTGGCTCCTGGAGCGAAAACCGCACTAAAATGGCTATAACTTCTTAACGGTTTGAGATATCGTAATTCTAACGCATTTAAGATCATCCAAATCGGTTAACAATTGTGGCTCCTGGAGCAAAGCCGCACTAAAATGGCTATAACTTCTTAACGGTTTGAGATATCGTAATTCTGTAAATGCAGTTATAAAGAGGGCTCAAATACGCTTCTAACGCATTTAAGATCATCCAAATCGGTTAACAATTGTGGCTCCTGGAGCAAAACCGCACTAAAATGGCTATAACTTCTTAACGGTTTGAGATATCGTAATTCTGTAAATGCAGTTATAAAGAGGGCTCAAATACGCTTCTAACGCATTTAAGATCATCCAAATCTGTTAACAATTGTGGCTCCTGGAGCAAAACCGCACTAAAATGGCTTTAACTTCTTAACGGTTTGAGATATCGTAATTCTGTAAATGCAGTATATGGAGGTGGCCTGCGGCACGTGATATTCATTTTAAATCGAGTTAAAGCGATTAAAGCGCTCAACTATGCGATACCCTGGTTCAGAAACCAAGATGCGATACATAAGCCAAATCTTTTCCAACATATTCGCTCTTGTTTGGCAGAATTTACCTTCCCATACTCGTATTTATCCATACTCCATACATACTCTTCAGAACAATGTGATAATAATCGAAATTTCACAATATTTACAAATTTTCGACTATGCGAATTACGAATTTTTTTGTGCTTTGAGTTTTGAAAATAAGTTTGAGGCCAAACGCACGAAAATCAAAAAGGTTACAAGTTTAAGCTTGAGACGAGACACTTGTCCAGTAAAATTACTTGAAGTATTTTGAAAACGTGTTTAAAGACGTTGGCGAAACTAAGACTTTCGCTCATACAACCTTAAGACACCCTTTGATCGCAGGGGGTTTGGATTTAGGGTGAGATATGTGACAAATGCTGTTTGTATATGCCTTTAAAAATGCGATTGATGCTAATAGAATGATAATCAAAAAAGTTCAGCTTAATAGTTTTTCACAAATTTTCCCTTCGTGCGCATCAAAAATGTTGTTTAGGCATTTCAAATTGAGTTTGAAGCTAATCGCTTGAAAGAGACAAAATATTAAGTTCCAGAGTTTTCTACACATTTTCCGACCATAAGAAACAGTTTTCCAAAATCGCTGCTTTTATTATTTTTATGTGGAAAGCTTTGACAATGAGTTTGAAGCTTGATGAATTGTAGCCATTCATTGATAAACAATTAAGTTTACTGAATTTGTGCTTACATACTCGTAGCTAATTTTTTAAACTTCCTCTTAACTCTTACGCAAACTGTATTAAAATCGAATTTAAGTCGAAACCGTGTATAACGCATCTGTCAGACCTTGTATAATAAGTTTAAATAATATACATAAACCAATTATTTAAGCAGAAGAGTGTGTACTACACCTTTATACACACCTGGGCGAACAACCGACCAAGATGCTTTCTTTCGACGACCGCTGCGTGTGTAATGTGTGGTATAATCCCTGCCCCGAAGAGTTAGCCGACACAACTGTACTTATCCATTGGCTTGTCCTGGGAATCAGTGCACTATATCAGATCCTGCAACCAATCCGTAAAGAATCACTGGCCATTAGAATATGGTCCTCAAGTGGGTCCTAATTTTGGCTCTATTCGTTTGCAGATATTACCACTAGTGATGAGACGTTTATTGAAGCTAATTACAACAAGACTTGGATCTACATGCCCGATAGTGATGGCAACCAACATAAAATCAATATTATTGAGAAGCATAGAATACAATTACCGCAGGTGATACAAGTTAGGTCTTACAACAGGTAAGAATATTTTTGTCTAAAGCAAGCTCATACATAATTCATAGCTATTTCCGATATAAATGGATTGTTGGTTGACTGGTTAAGGTCCATATTATACTCATTTTGTAATTATACTCGGTTTAGAAAAAAATTTTGAAAAAGAGTTATTGGGCTTGTGAAACGTCAGTCTCTCCGTTTTCCAAACAAAATTATCGCACATCTTACACTAAATGTGTTTTTATCATGCTTTTACACATTTATACCTTTGTTAGGGACGATTCCAAGGATTTTAAAAGCTGCGATTTCCAAATCACTGAGAAGGAGGTTATTCCTTCGAACAACTGTCCGATATTTAAAGAATTTGACCCAAGAAGCGGCACTAAGATCATCACTCATGGGTTTTGGGCCAATGCCTCAGGCGACGCCGTTCAGAAAATACGACGCAAATACAATCGACAGTCAAATAAGAATCTATTTGCCATTAACTGGAGCGCTCAAGCTAATCAGTGGACGTACACGGGCGCTGCGATATTTACAAAAGAAGTGGGTCGAGCGGTTGGGAAACTTATTGATCTGCTGGTTAAGAATCGTTCCGCAATCCCGAAGCGCATTCATCTAATTGGACACAGCCTTGGAGCGCATATTATGGGGTATGCTGGCCACAACACAAACCATCGTGTTGGTCGCATTACGGGCCTTGATCCAGCGGGACCGGGATTCAATGATTGTGTTGGGCCATTGAATCATTTGGATGAAAAAGACGCCGACTTTGTGGATGTTATACACACCAGTAATAGTTTAGGCTATTATAAGCCTATGGGGACAGCGGACTTTTTTCCAAACTATCACAGGAAGTTTGCCCAACCGCACTGCTGGCCGCGTAAGTACATATAAAGGATATGATATTCTGTTAAGTGTAATCAATTCCGGTTACAGCCAATTGTATTTGCTCTCATAGCAGCGCCTATGAGTTCTATGCAGAGTCAATTGAAAGCAATAACGGCTTCAAAAGTACGCCTTGCGCAACCTGGACTGATTTGGTTAACAAAAAATGTAAGGGCCAAACTGTTCTAATGGGCGATCCAGTGTCTCTCACAGCTAGGGGCATCTACTTCCTCAGCACAAACGGTGGTAAGCCCTACGCCCTTGGAGACAAAGGTACCAAGCCAAGGCAAGGCACCAATTATTCGGTAGAATGTGCGCACAATGTGCGTTCATTGTAAATAAAGGGACTTGCTTTTAACATGTGTTTGACGCCGATATGATAAGACAAAATCTTGAAAATTTTCCATCCCTAGGAGTAGACATTTTCATATTTTTAATTTTTGTACTCCCTGTACCCATAAAATGGGTAAAAAGGGGTATTACATCTGTGCAAATGTATGTAACAGACAGAAGGAGACATCTCCGACCCTATAAAGTATATATATTCTTGATCAGTATCAAAAGAGATTTCGATTTGGCCATGTCCGTCTGTCTGTCCGTCTGTCCGTATGAACGCGTCGATCTCAGCAACTACAAGAGCTAGAGACACCAAATTTGAAATGTAGGTTCCTGTATACCATACGCAGATCAAGTTTGTTTCATATTTCAGATATCTCCCCGTTCCCCCGCAAATCGATTAAAACCGTTTTACAGGAACAATTTTCAAGATATAGCTTTAAGATTTAGCATGTGCAATACTTTAGTCTCTCTTAATCTACTGTCCGAATTTCAAGTCGATCGGATAATAAACACGGAAGTTATTCACGAAAGAAGATTCATTGATGCAGCGAGAGGGGGAAGAAGAAGCACAGCCACCAATTAAATTGCCTCGCTTGCGCTGTCGCTTTTGCCGCCAGTGTGTGTGTGCTTCTTTGTGTATGTGTGTATGTATGTGTAAGTGGACGTAGATGTGATTGGATGTCTTAGACCTGGGTACAGGGAGTTTCGTAGTCGGGTATACTCGACTATAGCATTCTTACTTGTTTTGTATTAAACTTAAATAACGAATTTGAAGCTGATCGGATGAAAATCGGACATTCGCCCATACAATCCTAAGTCACCCATTTTTCGCGGGGGATTGGATTTAAAGTGACAAATGTTCTTTGAATAAATCTTTAAAAATGCGATCGATGCTAATCAAATTATAGTCCAAAATTTCAACGCTCGAGCGGGATCATGAGTAAATTGAATCAAAGTTTAGGTTAAAGCTAAGCGTATGAAAAAAAAATGTTGAGTTACAGAGTTATCTACAGATTTTTGTACCGTAGAGTGAACTTTCCAAAATCGGTGCGAAATGACTCGAACTGTTTGACAATAACTTTGAAGTTAATAAGATACATAGTAGTTTCACAGATTATAAATAGGGTAATAACATACACAACCAGGGGGAGTATATTTATGGGTCGTGCCGCCTCCGGTTAACAACCTCTGTACCAAATTCGATATTTCTATTATAATATATGCATATTTAGGCATTGGGAATTATTACTGAAAATGTGATTACATACTCGAAGCTAATTTAAATCTTCCTCTTAACTCTTACGCAAACTATTTCAAAATCGAATTTAAATCGAAACTAAATTTACAGATATTTCGAACCGTGCATAATGAATCTTTCAGACCTTGTATAATAACAGTTAATAAAATATATATATAAGATTAGAACTAATTAGCTCCAAAACATTATATTATAAATGATGTTTATTATTATTATATGCCCGCGTGGGAGCTTAACAAATAAGGGAATAATAATGTGTAATGTGTGGTATAATCCCTGCTAATTACAACAAGACTTGGATCTACATGCCCGATGGTGATGGCAACCTACTTAAGACCAGTATTGTAGGAGGTGTTCCCATTAAATTGCCGCAGGTGATAAACGTTGAGACTTACAACAGGTAAGATTAAAGAATAGATTGACGGAATTGAATTTCTTTAAAGGCAAGCTTATACATAATTCATAGTTATTCCCTCCAGTTAAAGTCAATGTTATTGACAGTATTGTAATTCAAATTGACTTTGATTAGGAATAGAGCAAAAATGTATATGAAGTAAATTCATGTATGTACGAGTATTTAAACACATTTATTTTTTAAACTGCTCCAAAAAGTTATTGGAACAATGGGTATATTGGGATGCAATGTCCGTCTGTCTGTCTGTTTGAATGAATGTAATTTTTCCCACATCATTAAAGCTATAGTAGTAACCAAAATTATAACACATATCACGCAAAATGTGGTATTATCATGGGTATCTTATTGGTGATGTATAACAACTAAAAAATATATACTTAAGCATTTATACCTTTGTTAGGAACGATCCTAATAGAATTACAAGCTGCAATTTCCGAATCACTGAGAAGGAGGTGCTTACTCAGGACAACTGTCGGATATTTGATGGATTTGACCTAAAAGGGACACACCCATGGGTTTCGGGCCAATGCCACAGGCGAAGCCGTTCAGAAAATACGAAGCGCCTACAGTTGTCGGGATAAGACGAATCTATTTGCCATTACTGGATAACTCAAGCTAATGAATATCCTGGATCTCTGCGTCATTTACCAAACATGTGGGTCGAGCGGTTGGGAAACTTATTGATCTGCTGGTGAAGAATCGTTCCGCAAACCCGAAGCGCATTCATCTTATAGGACACAGTCTAGGAGCGCATATTATGGGGTATGCTGGCCACAACACAAACCATCGTGTTGGTCGCATTACGGGTCTTGATCCAGCGGGACCGGGATTCAAGAATTGTGTTCAGCGAAATAATCATTTGGGCGAAAAAGACGCCGAATTTGTGGATGTTATACACACTAGTAATTTATTAGGCTATTATATGCAAATGGGGACAGCGGACTCTTTTCACAATGCTTTGAACTTGTTATTCCAAGAGCACTGCTGGACACGTAAGTACTTATAGAGCATATGATATTCTGTTAGCTCCAATGAATTCCGGTCACAGCCATATGCTGTCATAGCAGCTCCTATGAGTTCTATGCAGAGTCAATTGAAAGCAAAATAGGTTTCACCAGCATGCCCTGCGCAACCTGGACTGACTTGAGGAAAAACAAGTAAGAATGCTATAGTCGAGTATACCCGACTACGAAACTCCCTGTACCCAGGTCAAAAATTTCCGATCGCATCTTCGTTAACTTACACATACATCACAGATACGCACACGCACGAGCCACAGCGCAAGCCAGGCATTTTAAGCTGTGACTGTGCTTCTTCTTCCCTTGCTGCAGCACTGAATCTTCTTTCGTGAATAACTTAGGTGTTTATTATCCGATCGACTTGAAATTTGAACAGTAGATTAAGAGGGACTAAAGTACTGGACATGCCAAATCTTAAAGCTATATCTTGAAAATTGTAACTGTAAAACGGTTTTTATCGAATAGCGGGGGAACGGGGGGAGATATCTCAAATCTAAAATAAACTTGACCTGCTCCCGCTATACACGAACCTACATTCCAAATTTGGTGTCTCTAGCTCTTATAGTTGCTGAGATCCTTGCGTTCATACATACGGACAGACAGACGGACAGACGGACAGACGGACAGACAGACGGACATGGCCAAATCGAAATCTCTTTTGATACTGATCAAGAATATATATACTTTATAGGGTCGGAGATGTCTCCTTCTGCCTGTTACATACTTTTGCACAAATCCAATACCCCCTTTTTACCCATTTTATGGGTACAGGGAGTAAAAAATGTGAAGGCCAAACTGTTCTAATGGGCGATCCAGTGTCTCTCACTGCTAGGGGCATCTACTTTCTCAGGACGAACCGTTATGTTCCCTACGCCCTTGGAGACAAAGGTACCAAGCCAAGTCACAAGTCTACTGATTCGGTAGAAAGTGCTTCTCCTGACTTAGAATATTAAATTATTATTTTTTGGAGTTCTTTTGATAATAAGCAAAGCTTACTTATCAGCACCCTAGGCTTGCGATGATTCCCAATCAGTCAGTTTCTTTTTAAATTGTGTTTCTCATACAAAATGGTATGCAAGACTAATTGCATATTCACACCTCTTAAGAACAACCATTTTAATTTAGTAGTAGCTCTGCCTTTTCCTGACAACTGCCACGCCTGGCTGAAAGCCGCATGCCATTTCCATTAGACATGGCTAACCTCTTGCCTCATAAACGGCTATAGCCCCCTCTACAACTACAAGTATATCTATATCTATATCTGCAACACACTTTGCAGCCAACAAGGAATTATGCCGCATTGCTTTCTCGCATAGCGACCACCGAAGCGCACTTCATTTGCTGTGCACAACACACACACTCTCTCACACACACATACACATAGTCATAACCACATTTACCCACATCGTATTACCCAGCACTCCCTTTCACCCGGATTTTCCGCTGGGATCAACTTGCGCCATCCGTATGACGGCGTCCTTGCCCGCTGCTCTGCCATTAAAGTTAACAAATAGAGCTTAAAACTTGCTGCGTGTGCGCCAGCCACGCCCCCCGTTTCCTCACCCACCCACAGGGCTCCACATGTGTATGTGTGTTGCGTGTCTCTGTATTGGTTTAATTAGTTTACGCGCTGTATAATTAAAATATGTATTGTAAATCTGCTTAAGCTGGCTTTGGCTTGCTTGCTTAATTTTATTAACTTTGCAAGTTTTGCTCGCCGTTTCGCATTTAATTTTTAGTTGTATTTTCATTTTCATTTTCATTTAATATTTAATTATGCCACAAGCTAACCGCATTTAATGCCACTTGGGTAATTAATTAGCAACTGTCCCAAGCAAAAGTGTCACAGTGTCAGCCTAGTAATTGACATGCCATTATTGTAATTAAAATAACTCATACGCTACGTTGTCCAACCCCCCACAACACTCTGCTACATGTGATCAATTTCAGCTTTTGGCTTTGGCTCTTTGTTAGCCGGAATTTGTCTGCATATGAGCCATTCTCTGGGTCATAAATCAAGCCGCGTGCCGCGTGTGTCGCTGTCACGTGTATTTATTTATAAACCCTCTAGACCAAAAAACAAGTTGGACTCCTCTGGACGGCAGTGATCGAATAGAAGATGCCCTTTAACACAGATCTACGGTACTTTTAATGCCATAAGGAGTATAGCTTTTATATATCGTATTGTTGTTATTCGGTTTTAGTAATTTTCAAGAATGCGAAAGGTAAATTTCCATATTTCAGTACGTTTTTAGCTGCCTTTTATAAAAGAGAACTCACATACCAAATTTGAGATCGCCAGATCATATAATTGCTGAGATCAGTCAGACGGACAAGCTGTCAGATATGCCTAAATAAACTGGACTGTTGACACAGATCAGAAATGTTTATGTATCATAATGTTGGTGATCTGTCCTTCAGCCTTTATTAAATATACCCCTTTTCATCATTTTCCCGCCACAGGGTATACAAAATGGCAACATTGTCTGTTGCTGGCGCTGTCATTTGTTGGAGTCTCGTTTTGATTTTTGCGGCAAAATAATTGTCGCTTAGGTAATAAAATTTGATTTATGTTCTGAGCATTTCACACACACTTTCACTCGCATTTCTCTTTGATTTTAATGGTGCGCAACAAACTCCGGCCACGCCCCCAAAAATAAATCACATTTTTATGGCAAACAACAAAACAAATTAAATATAAAGCGAGCGTTCACATCAAATGCATAATGCCCACAAATGGTCCCCAATGTACACCTACACCTACACCTACACCCACACAACGACAATCAAATCAACAACAATACATACTATAACAAGGATAAAGTGTCAGCTGTTAGTTCATTTCTTTTTTATTCCACAGTTCGGCATTATTTTAATTACGGCCAGTGAGGCGTCTAATTGCCGTAAAATATGAACTTATCGCCGGCACTGGCAAT
Source organism: Hirtodrosophila confusa (assembly GCA_035043065.1). NCBI lineage: Eukaryota > Metazoa > Arthropoda > Insecta > Diptera > Drosophilidae > Hirtodrosophila > Hirtodrosophila confusa. The sequence goes on along the minus strand of JAWNNI010000212.1, from coordinate 10,815,690 downwards.
GATTAATGCACATATTATACGTAGCACTGCCGTGCGTAGTACGTAGTACGTTAACGTAATCGTTGTTGTATACGTAAGATTCCAAGTTGTCCATATGACAGCTCAAATATGCTAAGCAAACATGTACATGTGTACATATGTTCTGTCAAATAACTGTAACAATCTATTGATTTTACCTACCATAATGGGTAAAAGGGGTATTACATCTGTGCAAATGTATGTAACAGACAGAATGAGACATCTCCGACCCTTTAAAGTATATATATTCTTGATCAGTATCAAAGAGAGTTCGATTTGGCCATGTCCGTCGCTGTCCGTCTGTCCGTCTGTCCGTCTGTCCGTCTGTCCGTATGAACGCGTCGATCTCAAACTACAAGAGCTGAGACACCAAATTTGAAATGTAGGTTCCTGTATAGCATACGCAGATCAAGTTTGTTTCATATTTCAGATATCTCCCCGTTCCCCGCAAATCGATTAAAACCGTTTTACAGTAACAATATTCAAGATACAGCTTTAAGATTTGACATGTACAATACTTTAGTCTCTCTTAATCTGTCCAAATTTCAAGTCGATCGGATAATAAACACGGAAGTTATTCACGAGAGAAGATTCAGTAATGCAGCGAGAGGGGGAAGGAGAAGCACAGCCACCAATTAAATTGCCTCGCTTGGCTTCGCTTTTGCCGCAGTGTGTGTGTGCGTCTTTGTGTATGTGTGAGTATGTGTAAGTGGGCGTAGATGTGATTGAATGTTTTAGACCTGGGTACAGGAGTTTCGTAGTCGGGTATACTCGACTATAGCATTCTTACTTGTTAAAATCGTACTGAAGTGGCTTTCATTAAACTGAATTTCTTTTAATACCCCTCCTGCGACAACTTTATTTAGCAAGCCACTTGACACAAAAACTAAATATTCAGGCCTGTTCTGAAATCCACTTGTGTGTTAATTCTACCGAAAAATATGTAAAGTATACTTTTAGGTAACATACAAATAAGGCTCGAATATGCCTAAATAACTCCTTTCCACTTAAATTTATATGGCTTTATTTTAAAATCGTTTCTATGAAACTAACCTTGAAGTGGCTATAGGAACAGGCCTACACTCAGAACAAAATTTACCCTATAACTTAGAAAAGCGATCTCGACATTCGACACCAACATGTGTACCAAGGTTGGTTGCTCTAGCTTCAAGGGTGTGGAAAAAGATTGCGTTCATACGGGCAGACAGACAGACGGACAGACGGACATTTTGCAAGCCCAATACACTATTTTCCCTTCGGGAACATAGTAAAAACAAGTAAGAATGCTATAGTCGAGTATACCCGACTACGAAACTCCCTGTACCCAGGTCTAAAACATTCAATCACATCTACGCCCACTTACACATACACACACACATACACAAAGACGCAAACACACACTGTGCGGCAAAAGCGACAGCGCAAGCGAGGCATTTTAATTGGTGGCTGTGCTTCTCCTTCCCCCTCTCGCTGCATCACTGAATCTTCTTTCGTGAATAACTTCCGTGTTTATTATCCGATCGACTTGAAATTTGGACAGTAGATTAAGAGAGACTAAAGTATTGTACATGTCAAATCTTAAAGCTATATCTTGAAAATTGTTACTGTAAAACGGTTTTAATCGATTTGCGGGGGAACGGGGGAAGATATCTGAAATATGAAACAAACTTGATCTGCGTATGCTATACAGGAACCTACATTTCAAATTTGGTGTCTCTAGCTCTTGTAGTTGCTGAGATCGACGCGTTCATACGGACAGACGGACAGACGGACAGACGGACAGACAGACGGACATGGCCAAATCGAAATCTCTTTTGATACTGATCAAGAATATATATACTTTATAGGGTCGGAGATGTCTCCTTCTGTCTGTTACATACATTTGCACAGATGTAATACCCCCTTTTTACCCATTTTATGGGTACAGGGAGTAAAAAGTAATGCGCTTAAGAGTAATTGGGAGATAGCCTACATATATATAGTAATTTCAATGCTATTGAGAAACAGAGAAATTGTGAAATTGAATTTACTAGCTCTACCTATTTTATTTTTAGATATTTTCGTTTTTAAGGACACGACTACAGTACCATTTGTTTTCAGTGATTTTTGTTAGTGTGTGAGGATATACACAATGAGAAGTGTACTTACCAAATTTTCTAGCTCCACTGTCTATCAGATGAACAAAACTTTATTAACTGCCATGTAGATGATATGATAGTATTTATTTATTTTTGTGTAGGTACAGGGTATTATGATAGCCGGCAAATGTTAGTCAAAGTTTCACTGTGCACATAAAAATTATTTTTATTGGCAGCGCAAAGTTTTATTTGCTGTATGTTATTTGGTTACATTGTGGTTGAAGTTTGTATTGGTTTTGAAGATGGGTCAGCTGCTGGCTGGTGGGCTTAGGATACTTGTTTAATGCATTTTGCAGACTTCAGCTTAATTGAATTTACTTAACCAAGTGTCATAGCTCGTTGCCGCAAACTAATTAATTGTTTGATTGCAATAATTGCAAAGTTGGTCGATGAAGATTAAGAGGCATAAGCAAAAACTCATCGATATCAATAACTGTCGGGCTGATAAATGAGCAACGCAATACAAAAGAAATTCAATTAAAAAATAGTTTATGCTGTTATTTAATGCGCTGCAATCTGTTACTCACTCGAAAAATCACGGCAAGCAAACTTGGCCTCAATTTGTGCGAGGGGCGCCAAACAAATTGGTAAAGCCGAGGCAAAAGATTGGGCCAAGCATTGTGGCCGACTGATCGCCACGTGCCACGGAAAAAAATGGTATTAAATGCTCAGCAGCAGCTGCACTAACAAAAACAAAGTGCTCTCAGCACCACTCGCTCAGCAGGCAACCAGACAACCCACTGAACCACCCACATACCACCACCAACAATGACAACGTTTGCTGCAGCGCACAATTTTTCACTTAGTTTGCAGAAATTGCAGTTTGCTTTGCGTCGTCTTTAGCGCTTTTCGTTTTATTTTATTTTGTTGTGCTTTGTTTTATCCTGTTTTGTTTTGTCTGCTTTCGCGCTAGCCAATCACGCGTTTGGTCACAGCGAACAGCAGCTCAAAGACAATGGGATTGAATTCGTGGGGCAGGGGAAGAGGCACCGTTTCAGGGCCGGAACACAAAAAGCATAGCGAAACAACCGGCAAAGGCACAGCGCGCTAGCAAAACAAAAAGCAATCGCGAAAACAAGAATCGGCAACGGACTGACTACAGCATACCTGCAACTAAATAAAATAAATTGTGCACACTAATAAGTTTCCAATCAGACAGATTATTCAAATTGGTAATTTAAATATATTTTGTAATTATTAATTCAGTTCCGATCAATATCAAATGTTCATCAACATAGTATAAAAGAATAAAGAATAATTGGCATAGAAATAAACACTCCCCGACATGATCAATAATACAATATATATAAATACAAATACACTCCCATATCATAATATGCTTGTTATATAGAGATTTATTCAAAAATGATTTAAAAACATGTCATTCTAACTCTCCGATTATTATAAATATAAATTAGTAAATTGTTGGCTGAATAACCATCCTCCAATACACATTTAAGTTAAATATTTAAAATATTTTTAAACATAATAAGTTGAATGCATTCAAAGTTTTGTAACATAAATCTGAAATATGTGGATAATATTTGTAGCACGTATATACTCTACTATATTAAATTTGCAACAGAGTATAAAAATGCGAGAAAAACAAAATCGAATGCAATTTATTTTCTAGTTACCGTTAAGCTGATTGCAACTGCGATGGCTCGGCCGACTGGACTGTCCTGGCCAACCCATGGCAATGGCTAAAACCTTTGAGCTCTAAGTCCCGATGCGCCACCCTTCTGGCGAACCCCTCCCCGCCCTTCAGGCTGCAAAAAATACAACATAAATAAATAAAGGATTTTCCCCGGCCGCGAGTTTGCAATGGGACGCTTAAAAACATATCAACAGCGCATAACTTTGATTATATTTGTTGTTGTCGCAATCGTTGTAGTTGTTATTGTTGTTGTTGTTGTTGACTTTCGGGTGAGGGGAATCTAAAAAGCCGAAAGCGAAAAATTCCAATTTGAAAGGCGCGTCGAAATTGCAAATCAAAGTTTAGAGCGGGCGGCACTTAGGGTGTTTAAGTGTATGAGTGTTTGTATGAGTTGCTTGATTGAATGCATGATTGACTGACTGACGACTGCCTGTTGGAGCGAGACAGTTGGACGGGCAGTGGACAATTGACAAATCGTCACGAATGTCACACAGGACCCCCCCTAACGTCCGCCCAAAAGGACAACGGAACAGCAAAACGGTCGGTTAATTTGAGGCAATCACAAACCAAATTGAACCTACAGCCAGTTGGCAACTGTTCGAGTTTGTTTGAGTGTGTTGAATGTGAATGTGAATGTGCCAGGACCATTGTTGTTATTGCTGTTGTTTTCCTAACCATTGCCCGAAGCCAGTTTTATAGTTTTGGACAGCATTTTGAAAGGATCAATCAGTGTTCCGTAGTGTTAGCTGTATACCAGCAGGCGCATTTGGGACCATTGCCATCAAATGAGTTGAACAAATCAGCTTTTGAATGTTGGCTACAAATAGGGGAGATTTGCTCCTTACGATAAATATCGTAAACAAAAATACTCTCTAAATTCTTAACTACTTCTATTAAACACTGCTTTAAAACGTGCTCTGAGGTAGTTCACTTTTCAGAAAAATCCATGCTAAAATATAAACAAATTTCTTCCTACATTTCAAACTCCTTTAACTTTGTCAAAACTGAACCGATTTTATGGGAAATGTCTTTTGTAGCATGATTTGATACTTAGATTGATTTGACATATAATTTTACTAAAATCAGTAAATAATTATTTTTCGATACTTTTTATATATTAATTGACCTATTTCCCATTTATTAAATTTCAAAAACAAAAATATATTTTTGAAAAATAATATACTTAAAATTATAATCCATTGTTCCAAAATTTAGAAAACTTTTCCTGTTTCTAATGTTCCAACTACCAAAACTGTGTCAAAACTGAACCGATTTAAATGGGATATGCCCCGCGGTCCTGTTTTTGCCATAAGATTAATATTTATCTCATTTATGTAAATAGATATTCGCATATGTAGAATATACTAATTTTATCAACATTCACACCAAGAAGTTAAAGTTCTTAAATGCTCTTAAATATTATGGTTCTTAGCTGATTTCAACTTAAGACCAGATTGAAAGTGATCGCTCCATTCACTTAAGACATTTGAATGCAATGAGAACTTACTGATAAATCTCATTTTTCGATGTCCACACAAATTGCTTGCTAATTTTGAAAGCATTCAAGGGGCACAATTGCACCACTGGCAAGAAAAGTAAGCTGCCAAATGTCCACTTGCCCCAAACCCAAACCCAAACCGAAACCCAAATACAAACCCGTCAATGGGCAGTGGCCAACCCAACGAAAACTGCCCATTAGCACGTGCTGTCCATGTCAATGGCTAAGCCATTTTATTCGGGCATAAAGAGATGGAGGGGGGAAAATGGGGGGAAATAACGTGCATGTAATTGTGTCACCAGGGACGGGGCCTAAGCCGGGAAGTTAAGCCGGAGCTGGCCCGTGGCCACTTTTGCTGCTGCCACTTAAAAATCCACTTAATCCCGCCGTCTTAAAAAGAAGCAATGCCAGCACGGAAGTGGGCCACCCTGCTGAATTGCTGGGAATCCCCCCCGCACTGTGATGTATTCAAACTGCAAGTCGATTGTTATTTTTACGCCTGAAGCGGAAATAGACGCCCCGCCGTACTCCCTTGGGCTACTGCTACAAAAACTTCAAGACAACTTTGTCGAAAGCGAAGGCCAGTCCAAGTTCTAGTTGAAGACTCAAGGAACAAGAAAAGCCGAGTAAATTTGTGTGCCAGCGAAGTAAAAGTTTAGCCGCCTAAAAGTCTGGCTGCTTGGCATATAAGGACCTACAAGAAGAGGTCATCAGGTAGTAGTGGGGTGGTGTGGGGGTGGGGCATTATTGAAAGTGCCCGTTGAGTAATTTAAAAGTTAAGCAAACAGCAGCCCGCACCCTGTACCCCGCACCCCTAATAAGGACCAAACTTGCAGTTGCTATCGAACGCCATTGAGGTCAAATTGATTCTTTATAATAACTATGGATTGTAACTGACTTTAAATCACTTTTATTATAATCCCCAAGTGACCTGATTCTTTGTTGTTGCGACTCGCAACGATGCATGCAATTGATTGGCGCCTCAAGTACAAAATTCTTCAATAATTTCGTCTTGACTACAAAGTTTTAGCCCAGTTGCTTAACTTTTCGCTGTTCGTTTCTTTTATACTCGTACTTCATAAAAGAGCAACGGGCCATGCACATGTTTTTGAAAGCTCCCCGCACCGCACCGCACCGCACACAAAATTGAGCCCAAACAAGATTTGTGAACTGGGCCCAAAGAAATCCGCTTTTATTACCCACCGAGCAGAGCATTAAATATTCTTGAGTCATTGCACAGTGCGGGGGATAAGGGAGAAGGATATTCAGGATTTGTTTTACAATTTAGTCACGCGCTTCCTTCGTTTTACATTTTTTCTAGCATTTTAATTAATTTTACTTTGCTTGAGAGCGTGAGGCGTTTATGCGCTTCAAAGGATGCTTGGCAGCGGCGATAACAACGATACAGCTCATGCTAATGGTAATGGCCATGCAAATCAAAATGGCGACACGCGCGTTTCCGTTTCCGCCCTCACTTTTGCCGCTCGCTGCAAATTTGTCGCATGCGTTAATTTACGTTTACGTACATAGCTTCGATTTTCAGCATATCCAGCTAATTAGCCTAATGACTGTGCTTGTTGTTGTCGGTGTTTTCGTTGTTGTTGTTGTTGTTGAACACCCGAAACTACTCGACAAGCATCTATTTAAATGAACTTTGACTTTTGAAGTAGCAGCCATTGGCACGTTTCGCCCTTGGCTTGAATTCGATCAAACATTACTATTAAAATCTATGGACAGATTATGCAGATTTTATGAATCTATTACGAAATTGAATGGATGGAAATAATCCCAAGGGATTGGATTACAAAGATGTTACAGATGTTGCAAGTTATGTGATTGTAACTTTTTATGCACACTTAAGATATTCGCGAGCTCGGTTAGTTGAAATAGCATTAGGAGAACCAATTCAAAGAATTAAACAACAATCAGATAATAAACAACACAATAAATGCAACAAATGTTAACGCTCTGCTAAATGCTGATGAGACTTAACATGCCAATGCTACTGTTAGTAACAGCGCACTGCAATTTCTGAGTTATAAAGCTGTTCAAATTGTTTGGCTGTTATAAATTGTTTTCTGGATCGAGTTTAAGTTGTAGATTAAGATGAAAGTATATAACATTTTTAATAGATTCATTGACAAGAGAAATGCATAAAAGTTAAAACTTTGAGAGTGGAAATTCTTAAGCATATCTTAACACAAATAGACCCTTCTAGCAAAAACTTTTTCACTTCGCACAAAAAAGTTATTGACAAGCTCGAGCTTGAATGCAATTTAGCAAAACTTGCTACCATTTTTGATAACCTAAGCCGCTGAAGTACTTGAGTACTTGCATTCGGACCATATAACATGCTCTTGAATAGTCTTTTGACCATATTTCACAGACATTGGAACTGTGCCACATATTCAATTAGAGTTACATACAAACAAGTTCAAAAAGTTTAAGAGCAATTTGTGTGGGTTTTCGCAAAAGATTTTATTAATATTAAAAGAGTAGGAGAGTACTTTTTGTGAAACAAAAAGTAAATGAAATGCTTGTCAGCTGTGCAACTAAAGTTACGCATCCCTTATCCCTTATCCCTATTCCTTTACCCTGCTCCTACTCCTGCTCCAGCTCCTGCTTCATCCAAACCGAGTTTGAAGCCAGCCAGCTGTGCAATTTGCTGGCAAAACTCGACAATTTGTGTCTCAAAAGCATAAGGCGTCCAAGTTGTGCTCGTTGTTGTTCCAGTAGTGGCTCCAGCTGTGAAGTGCTGCCAGTTGTTGAAAGTTTTGACCAAGTGATGCAATTGCACAACTTGGCAGCAACTGGAACTTTGGATGCACTGCCAGGAAGTGACATCAGCAGCAGTCCAAGTGCCACTCTGATTGATAGTTTGTAAGTATGTGTGTTGTGTTGTATATTCGCCTTTAGTTATCATCCTTCAGCTCGCCTTCCTCGAGGCTATCCTCTTCATCCACCTGCCAACCAGGCAAGGGCAATCGACGATGTCTTCCAGCTTTTCGTATGAGAGGACTTGCAGGTTGACATCCATGTGATACAATGCTTTTTATCTGTTGCTTCTCGAGCTTAACCTCCTCCTGGTCACTTTCATCCGAGCCAGTTAGATCAATGATTTCTTGTCCTTCATCATGTAGCTCCTCCTTAATATCGTTTTGCCCAATGGCCTTTGGCAACCAGACGAGCGTCCTCTTATCGCTGCTCGCAAACATCGAGTGCTTGGGATTGAACTGTAGACAGCGCACCGGCTCAGGGCTATTGCTATCCAGCACCGCCAACAACTTGCCACTGGTTGCTTGCCACACATGGACACGTCCCGCATCCGCGCCAGAGAGCACGAACTGGGAGTCGGGCGTGTAGCAAGCCTGCAGCGGCAGATGTCCTTCGTTGAGGTAGCCCTTGTACACCTGTCGAAACACACCACTGAAGGCATCCACACTGAAGCACCAGGTGAAGTCAGTGGTCACCATTAGCGTCTTGCCATCGGGCGCAAACTGCAGCTGCGTCCATTTGGCGTGATCATTTAGTCTATAGCCAAATTGGTGGCATGGTTTCTTGCTCAGCATGCGCACATCATGGATTTCTATGCGCTCCGTCTTGTCACTGGATGCAAACACCAAGCCAGCGGGATCATAGGCCACCAAAGGACTGCTTAAATGGTCCAAGGTATGGACTGAGCTGGAGCTGCGTAGATCCCACATAAGCAGACGATTATCGCAACCAGCACTCATGAACTGATGTTCACTACCAGGCTGAAAGCAGAGGGATCGCAGTCTCTTGGTATGACCACCGAAAAGGTGGACATGTTTGTGACTATTGAGATCCAAGCACCGAATCGCAAAGTCCATCTATAAAGAGCGAGAATAGGGTCAACAATCTTGTGTCATATTAGGAGGTATATTATATTGATATATTCCGAGTATTTTTACCTTTGTTCCACTGTGCAGTAGTTGATCGCTTTTGGGAGTAAAGCAAACCAATTCCGATTGATATCGATGCACATGGACCTCACACAACCGACGCAGAGTAGAGCAATTGTAGACAGTCAGATATTGATGATCACAGACCGCCAGACGCTGGCCATCCTGGGAAAAGGACATCGAATGCTTGGGCTCAGCCGTTTCTTGAAATGTCTTGGCGATGGCAAACTGTCGCATTACCTCGGAGCTTAGTTTCATAGTCATTTCCATATTAATTGGATTGCCGCAACTCCCTGGGACTGGCTTCTCATCAGAACTCATAATAACGTCCATGTTGTTGATATCTTACTTTGGAATTGATGAAAAGACAACTGTTTTTGCTGGCGCCGCCTGCTTCAACTTAATTAAAACAAATCTATCTAACCAAGTGCCACGCCCACTCACGCCCATTGTCGCAGCTGTTCGCTGATGCATTTTAATTTCCATTTTGTGGTCCGCAGTTTCTCCTCATTGCGTCTCATTAGTGCAAGCCAAAGCGGGGCGTGGAGGGCCTTAAAAATCCACTGCCGAGCTGGCATCACAGTTGGCATTGGCTCCAACTCCCCATCCACTTGTTGACCAAATGCCAGCAGCTTGTTATTTAGGCCGGTTCGCGTCATTAGAGCTGCAACAGAATGCGAGCAAATGTTGCCATCGGTTTGTTGTGGGGGTCCCTAGACATTAAGACAACGTCGACTGGATAAATTTGGCAGTGGAAATTGTTTCTTGGTAGCAGCTGTCTGGCTTTTGATTGAAAATTAAGACAATAAATTGAAGTCTGGTTGTAATTACTAAGCATAAGATTTATAACGTTCCTTTAGACTAATTGAGAAAATGTTTCCACTTATTACTATAATAGCTTCCTGGGAAACCTTCATCTCAGCTCATCAGAACTATGTAGTCCTTTGCTTGTCTCTTGGTCTATAGAACCTAATGTGAGTTCTAAGTTCAGGGTTTCTATTAGAACTGGAAGTTTAGCGATAGTGCCGTCACTCGATAACATTATTGATGATAGTTCAAGCTACCTATCGATAGTATCGACAAGTTTTCTCATCCTGGTAAAGCAAATTGGTTTCAATAGTAAGGACAGTGGAAAAGAATCTTATAAATATTAACACAGATTGCTTTTCAGCTGTAGTTTCTATATATATAAACAATCTTATCCTAGCTGACCCTCAATTTAGGGTATACAGAAGTAGATACAGTAGAAATAACATACAAAGCTGTACCTCAATTTCCCCGTACCTTTAGCGAAATGCAAATTTCAGCGGCACTAGATCAGGTGTTAAGAACCGCACTAAACGCTGACTGTATCCTTGGCAAATACCTGGGCTGTGGGGCATCCTGTGGCCCATGGCCCATGGCCCACTGGCAAATGAATGTAATTGTAATGTAAGCGGAAATAAGCGCGGCTGACGCTGTCGTTGACGTTGCGAGAGCTGCGCGCATTTTAATTAAAATTTATAAGCCTTGGCCGGGGACTTGGCATCAGGCTCGGATATCAGGTCCTAGAGCCAGGACCCAGAAAATGTTGCTCGCGTGGCGTTTTAAGCTTTTAAGTTGTGGTGGCTTTGCGAAGCTATACGTTGGGATTTCATGTGAAAATCAACTGCGGTGCGCATAAATTAAAAATCAAGCCACAAAAAACAAAAACAACAATCACATACACATACGCACACACACATACATATTTACAGAGGAAGGACTCCTTTGTGTGCATCATTTGTAATTAATTTGCAACATTAGCTTTTTGGGCATCATTTACATTATTTCTATTTAAATGAAATGTCGCCGCAATTTACGCATTTGCGGCTTTGCCTGTCAAATAAAATTATATTATTTCATCGCAAAACAATTTCCGAAATATTATTTATTTTAATGGGTTTTCACATTTGTAATTGTTTTGGATCACAAAGTATTAATAAAATCAATTTGGTGCTCTTCTTTTTGTTTAATTTGAAAATAAACACGACACTAAACCTATTGCATTAACTATTTATGCACATATTTACATAATCATAATATTTAATAACACAGCAACAATATCGCTATAGTTTTATAATTTGGCGCAAAGAAATCAATTAAAAGCCACAATGCCAATTATTTTTCATGAATGAAAATAAATTAAACGAAACTGTTATTGTTGTATGCAATTAAACCAATTCAAATTAAGCCAATTCAATCCGATTATTTATTTAAATATTAACGATTTCACATTATTTGTGGGACTTTGGTCAAATCCTGTTCAAGTATTTATAATCTTAAAATGTTTTGAAGCGTTGATATGTAAGACTACTTTTAAAATGTAATAGTAACTATTATTATAATGATTGTTAATATTATCTAAATATCTGTTATTGCCATTATAACAGCTTAATATGTTATGGAAGTAACAGCGCGCCAGAACTGTTAAATCTAACATATGTAAAATAATAAAAACACAGCAAATTGAAATTTTTGTTACATTTAAAGTAAAATAATGAAATGAATCTGCTTTGATTTAATATATATTAAAAACGCATCTGTATACTATCAAATACTACCGCTGATTTAATAATATAGCATTTAATATTGCCATTACAACAGCATGTTAATATGTTGTTAAATCTAGCATACATATAATGAAGACACCAAAAATTGAAATTCTTGTTAAATTTCAACGAAAATAATGAAATGATTCTGCTTTAATTTAATAGATATTAAAAACGCATCTGTATACTATCAAATACTACCGCTGATTTAATAAAATAGCATTTAATATTGCCATTACAACAGCATGTTAATATGTTGAGGAAGTAACAGCGCGCCAGAACTGTTAAATCTAGCATACATATAATGAAGACATCAAAAATTGAAATTCTTGTTAAATTTCAACGAAAATAATGAAATGATTCTGCTTTAATTGAATAGATATTAAAAACGCATCTGCATACTATCAAATACTATCGCTGATTTAATAAAATAGCATTCAGCAGCAAATATCTGAACATTAATACATTTAACCTCATCGAGTTGGCCATATAAATTGCATGAATTGCATTTGTATCTGCATCTCTGTTGGCCACTTGACTGGCCATGGTTTTTAGCCATTTTGTTTGCCAACTGTTTATTGATATTTTATGCGCCATTTTGCGCTGCAAATTGCACTAATTGCAATTTTAGGCACGTTCACTGCACTCGACATTTGCATAACACGAACTGGCAATTTGATTGTTGCCAGACAACGAGCCATTAAAACAGATTTCAGTTTTTGCTCAACTAAAAAAATAGAAGAGAATTATAAATTGTTGTCAAATGTGTTTTGTGTGTTCCGTTTTTTTTTTCTTTTTGAAACGGCGCACGAAATTTAATTGAAACATGTTCAGTTTATATCGATCGGTTAGGATTTGTGCTTCCAAATGATGTTCCATTTCGGATCTAACAAGAGATTTTTGCAATGCTGTTGCCTTTTAAGCCAAAGTGCAATTTGTTGTCAAGTTTGTATGAATTTCTTAAAAGCGCATAAATTTTACAAGCACTTCACGGGGGTTAGGAATGGGGAATGGGAATGGGGGATGAGGCGTGTGGTGTTCCGGGTTCAAGTGTCAAGTTTATTACGGACAAGGCATGCAAAGAATCAGTCAAGTTGTCTGCATATCTGACTGGAGAGGGGCTTTGGCGCGCACAGGGGGCAGCCAGCTAAAAATTTGTGCAAATTTTTCAATCAGCTTGAGAGACGTTCAGTTCGATGTGTGTAAGGGGGTGTGGCGGCTGTGTGGGTGTCAGCAATTCGTAGGTTTTGCGTTTGTCAAGCACCCATGACAACAACAACAACAACAAACAAACAACAACAACATACAGCCGATTGCAGTTCACACGCCAGCAAAGTGAGTCAAACCAAAGCCAAAGTTCAAACACAATTTCTCAAATATGCACGAGCATGTGCAGTCATAGGAGTGTGTGTGTGTGTGTCTGTGTGTGACTCCCTGTAGGACTTTATGAAATGTGCTACGCTAAAAATGCCACTTTAAGCAGGACTTGTTTCCTGGATAACGCACACATACAGGCTATACTTGAAAATAAACATGTTCTTTTTTCTCCATATGCATGCCATGAAACCATCACTGCTATAATCAGCAACTATTCATGCATTGGTTTTATAAAGAGAACGAAAGATTTGTTCTAACTGCACGTTCAATTGGTTCAAAGGGGAAGACATTGTTTAAATGAAGTAATGTGGAGTATGGGAACACCAGTTCTCATGCTCCAGCCACCGTAACCTAACCTAACCTAACGTTCTGCATGCATTTATTTTGAAGCGAAGGCCGTATGACATACAATTGTGCCTTCCGACAGAATGCCTTCTGGCATGCTGTATTCGGAAAAGACAATATAAAGTGAGCATTACAAAGAGTGAAAATTACAGTGAACAAGTATTTCATTTCCCACATAAGGAGTATAAAATAGAAGGAAATGCTGATAGGTGAAAAAAGTACAAGCCAGATGCCCATTTTGGAAGCAACCAAGTCCTTTAGGACTGTTACAATGTGTGTGTTTTTGTGTGTGCGTGCCTTATGCGTTGCTCAGGCAGCTGCCTGGCACCTTTGGAATTGAATGGGCTGCTCTCCTGCCGTAAAAGAAGATAAATGACACAAGTGAGCCATATCAGCCACAGTCAGCAGTCAGCCGTCGAGTCGGAACAGGCACAGAGAACCACTGGGACAGATATACATGCTAAGAGGGAAACCTACGTTAGACAACTCTGCCATCTTGAGGCCTGCAGTTGACAGTCGACAGGGTAGTCGAATGGCCTCCTCGTCCCAATTCTCCTCCTCTGTGTCTCGGTCATCTTTGCATTTGATTAAAAACGGATGACCCTTGTGAAGCATCGCATATGGATGTGGCTCTGTGAGACATTAAGGTATCCAACTGCATCTCACCTTCACCTTTATGCCATACAATTTCCATATAAGAATAATTTAATATTTATGTGACTTGTAAAGCGTTACAAAAGTGGCAAAAATGACTCAAAAAGCGCTCGTTTAATAAATGAATAAATAAAATGCGTATAAAGTACAGACAGAAAAGCCAGAAAAATATAAATAAGATGAGTATCTGAATTTGAGATACTCTGACAAATACTTGAGATTGATTATAACTACAACTTAATTCAAATTATAACTTATAATTATAGTTATAACTTTTCATGAACCTTTCGATAAATAAAAATAAATTCAGTATAAAATGTGAGTTAAATTAATATAATTTTAAATCATTATTTTAAAATCTCTCATATATACGAGATATATTTATAGCTATTGACCGATATGTAATGTTGTTACCCCAGTTGTGGGACATAATCTTTTTAAGGTATATCCTTAAAAGTGTATAATAATAACACAGTGAACGGAGTTGGGCAAATCCTAGCTTGGGCTGCTGTCCTTGCCCAGGACGTCATACAGAAGTAAACACGCGATGCGCCCGGCTGACAGTGGGCATGAAAATTTATTACTTTTGTCGAGTTTCGGTGCGACTGGGAGGCCGCTTTCAAGTCCGATACATTGCGCATTAAATTCGGTGGCATTGGTGGCGTCGCTGGCATCTCCGGCCATCCAACATAAAACCTGCAAAAGTTGTGCCAAGGCAAAAGTTCCCTGGCGCCATGGCAACAATGTCCAATGCTCAGAAAATAAAAATTATGGTTACATCCAGAAAAAAAAAATAAGCCGAAATAATGCCAACGCATGGCTGAAGTGCAGAACCATATATGTATATATGTATGTATGTAGGTGGGCAACTCGAAATATATAGTTTTTAATATGCATAAATTGCACACTTATTTTATTTCGTTTCATTTTTAAGCACCCAACAAACGACTGACATCGGTTATTTTCACTTTGGTTGCGGAATGTCGACAGCTGAGTCCGCTTGCTTAATCCCGAATGACACTAGCTGCAAGGACCTACAGAAACCGCATTGAGGCTTCATTTGATATGCAGCGAGAGAAGAATTATATCAAACTGTAATGGTCGTGACTTAAGCTTTTATTTAATTGAATACCCACCAAAGCTTGCAGTGTTCTTGAAAAGGTCATACGGTTGTAAATTTGATTTGAAAGGGCTAGAGCGAGAAGGGAATAGTGTCAAACTTTAAACAGCTTTCGTGCTTTCATTTAATTTCTGAAAAAGCTTGCATGTGCTTCGGAAACTTTTTTGAAGAGTCTCTCAATTTTATTGAAGCCGGCTAGAGCGAGAAGAGAATATTGTCAAACTTTAAACAGCTTTCGTGCTTTAAGCATTTATTTGATTTAATCCCTAATCCAAACTATACTCTAAGATGTTCCAAACTTCGATGGATGAAATTCAGTATAAAGCTTTTTTTAATTTCTACAGTTACAATATAGTCCTTATTCCTTTACAAATATATACTTTTCCAGTTACATACTTTCAAAATAAATTGAAGCTTTAAGGTGTCATTGGTGCTCGTATATTTTCAGTTTTGACAAGGTTATCAAAGTGTAGCGCTATCTAGCGTTACCATACCATATATAACCATGACCGTTTCGTTTTTCGCCAGTGCAACATGATTCATATTTTTAAAAAATATCTTCATGAATTTTCAACAGAGCTGAAATGAAAAAGCAAAGCTGACAAACGTTAAGAAGTAAAGCGGCTTGTGCCAGGAGTCCGAATGTGAATGGGGCGGCACCCCTACCCACCCAACCACCCCTGCCTCTGTCCCTCTGTCTGCGTATCTGACACTTGGAAGCGCGCTTGATAGCCTTGCCTCCAGTGAGAGTACTCTCATGTGTGTGTGTGTGTGACAGCTCTGCCGCGAAGCGTTGACAGTTGTCAATGTTATTAGCGACATGTGGTGGGCGATAGGTGGGGGTAAAAACTGAAGAGGCCCAGTGCGATGACAGTGGCAGAATGGCAGCTAGCAGGTTTTTACTCCAAATAAATTGTCTGAAATTGTTGCCAACATTCCCAGGCATGCCCTCTAATTGAGCTCTGACTGTATCTAGAAGTCGATTGGCTTGAAGTCAAACAACATTTTCATTTTCTGACGACCACATGAACAAACTTCGAACAGCTTCATCTATTTGTACTCTACTGTGTCTTAGCCTTATCCCAGTGCCATCAGCTACTTACCTAAGCCAAGAGAGCTAACTGCTCGTATTTGCTGATTGTGTAACAAATATTGACAGGGCCGGGATGTGGTCCTGGTCCGTTAGCTGGAGCCAGCACAGGATTGGCCAGCACTGGACTCGGCGCCATCCAGTCCACAGGGACATTTGTGGCATATCATGTTCCATGTTGACGCACCAGCACAAAAGCTGAAATTATATTTAAAAGTTTGCAATTTTTTGTTCACTCTCTCCATCTATCTGCCTTTGCTTGGCAGTTTTTAGTTCAGTTCTGGTTGTGGTATGTGGGGCTGGCACATTATTTACTTTTGTGGTCATTGTGCGACGTTTGGGGGCCCAAAAATTCCCAAAGTTATAATTCTTAAAGTTTTTATCTGGCACGCACACATACACACACACTCACATAGTACACAAGCTCACACTCTCACTGGAGTCTGTGCCTCTGTCTGACGGGCTCGCTGGCTGCTCAAGTGGGCGTATACGTAATATTTAAGCTATACATATATAGGTTTAATAGCTGCGCTATGCAACATTTTTGCATATTAATGATTTATGAATGGGCAGACATGTCGTAAAAACAACAACAACATCGGCATAAGCTACAAAGTTACTGTCTATTTTCATTTAGAATTCGCTTTATATTCATTTACTTCATCAGCGCAACGCTAATGAAAATCTTATGGCGCCACAGTCAATAACAAAGCAAAGGCGACGGGGAGCAAGGAGCAGGGAATCAGCAACGAAATTCCAATGACTTTTGGGGATTTTCAATTTTAATTAAGAGCTGACGCTGTTGGGCAGACTAACTGACTGCCCACCAATTCCACCGCCTACCTCTGGGCGATTTATGAGCAGCAACAAAATGGCAATTTGTTAAGCTAATGATGCCATTTTTCGGAGCAAATTACCTGACCATGAACAGCGGTCATATAACAAGCAAATAAACAAACAAACTGCCAACACACGTCCCCGGGCATGTGTGTTTATATAAGGCTCGTCCTGACACAGTCAAGAGATGTGGCGCACCCAGAGGAACTAGTTCCATTGATCAAAAAATCAAATCAACTTGCTCACATTATTATAGGTCATTTTCTGCAAATCAACGTTATAAGTATGAGTCGTTTTCCGAAAATATCAATTTATAATTACACCCAAAGGATGATTTGGCAAAATCATTTTTACAAGCTTAGAATTCTTTTATTTTTGGGGTGTTTTTTTAACCATTTTTTTGAGGTTGAGAAAAAATAGAGTTTTATTTTTGTAACGCAATTGCTTTAAATAAAAATTTTAATTTTTTCTATATTTGAAATATATAATAAAAAATTTATAATCAAAATCTGAAAAACTTAATTTTTGAAAATGAATATAAATCTAATGCCAAATCAATTTTAGAGATAAAAAATGACAACCAAGGCATTCCCTATGGTAATCGGTTAAGCTTTAACAAAATTGTGGAAAAGTCAAGAGAATGTTAGATAAAGGTGGGTAGTTTGCAAAAACAAATTTCTTTACATTTTTGGCATACATTTTAAGTCTCAGAATGGGTTTTAAAATAGCGTTTTAGTTTATAAAATTTACAATAATGACACAACATTAAATATTTATTTATTTATTTATTTATTATTATTGAACCAATGTCAATGGACTTTCTGGTTATTCTATATCTAGCTTAATTTTAAAATTATAATAATAATAAAGAAACAATTTTGAATATTATAAAAATAACTTTTTAAGTAGAGCCTTAATACAAAAAGTGTTTAGACTGAAGTCAAACCGTATGTCAGTTATATATATGCATAATATATTATGTATTATTACGTAGGTAACTTCCTTAAAATAATAATCATGAAATGTATTCAGATTGTTAGAAATATTAAGAGAACTATTCATTTTAATAAGTAATATAAGCGCCCAAATATTGTTTATACTAACTGGGGTAAATATTGTAATAATGTATGTTTTAAATGCCACAAAAATATGTAATTCAATTAAAGCAAATCAGTTTAGGGATCAGCAACAATCTACTGATTCAGCTAGTTGTGGTAATGGAACTACTTACCTATAATGGCCAGCACTGGCATTACGTATACGTGTAGTAGGTCAACAAGTTGCGCCAAGTCAGCAAAAATTTGGTTTGCTTACACAAATACACAAATAGTTGCTTACCTGTCATAAAGGCAAAGTACCTCAATACTTAGCTGCGGCTTATGGCTTACACATTGTGGCTTTGACTTTGACTTTGGCCAGGACTGGACTATGGCAACGAATATCCTTAAGATTAAAGCGCTGCTGGACAGCTAGTACTGTTTGAAAGAGCTGCGGGATATTTTCATTTTAATTAGCGCTACGTAGCTACTATTTGAAATCAGCGCAACTGTTGCCCGTAATAAAACCCCAAAGTCTATTAGGCATTGTGAAGCCAAAATGGCAGCGTATCGTTGGGAACTTAATGCCAATAAACGGCAAGAGGCAACCAGTCAAATATACGGACAACGAATGGCTGCACTTGTATCCAAGCTAACCAAGCAGAGCGCAGACAACCGACAACTGACGCCAAACAACCAAACAAGCAACAACCGACACTCGACACTCGACAATAGACAATAGACAATAGACACCAATGCTGCATGCTGCACGCTGCATGCTGCATGCTGCGTTCTGGCGTTCTGAATCGCAGCCAAAGTGCAACATGCCAATGCACATGATGTGTTTAATGGTTAAATTGTTGCTAATTCCATTAGCCGTTTGCTGGTTGCATTTTGTGTTGCTGCTATTTGTGGCCAAAGTGTTGCAATGCCGCCAGCAGCAGCAGCCATCGGAATCCGACCCCGGCATCGACTGCACCCCTGCTGCCAAATGAAACGTGCGCAAATTAATGTTACGTTGCTGGAATGTTGGCCCGAACCAAGTTCTGTAGCCCGCCCCAACTCACCCCCGCCAGCCAACTTACCAACAGCACCTCCAGCAATGCTACAAATTGGTACATTGTTGGTTCTCTCAGCTGTCGTGTCAAACTCGATTTTGGGCATGAATCTGGCCACATGGGGGAGCTATTGTAGTTCGTTGACAAGGCCGAAATAATTACCCAGATTCTATTTCGATAGTAGAAACGAAAATTGGTGCCACTATCTATAAATACGATTACTTTTTTTTAAACCATTATAAAGGGTTTTTCTTTTGCAATACCACGAACTGGCGTGACTTATGTCTAAATTGATTGGAATTTTACCCATCGCAAAATATATTTATTTCATTTTTGGCACAAATCAAAATTATGTACAGAATTCTTAACAATTTTAAAATATATTTAATTTATTTTTGGCACAAATCAAAAATGATCTATAGAATTTTCAACAATTATAAAATACATTTGATTTATTTTGGCACATATTTACAATTTAATGGTACGAATTAGCATGAATGTGTAATTCCAAAATATTTCATTTCAAAAAGTATTTTCTCAGAGTCTTATAATTTTGAATTTCTTTTTTTATTATTGCAAGCAAATTAAAGATAAAAGTTCAACTGAGATGTAAAGTAAGAAACAAATTAGATTTTTGCATTAAAGTTTCGTCAAAGCATTGGGAGCAGGATATACTCATCTTTAGCTAATAAGGACCCAACTTTCATACTTAACAGTCGTCCATAGTTCGAAATTTCATAACACTCTCAAAATTCAAAAGATTTCTTTGGGATCTTGATCTTCTTGATCATGGTTTGGCCTTTGATAAATCTTTGTTTTAAAAATCTTATTTGGACAATGTGATTATCTGATTATGTGGCCCATTCTGATTAGTTTTTATGATACTCGTGCCAACCAAATTTATCGACACACATTTCCACGTGGCTCGATAAACAAATGCCTCGGCTTGCAGCCGCGTTGGCCAAAACACATTAAATTTGTTTAGTAAATGTACTAAATAAACGCGTCAGAGCATCTATAAAGCTCCCAGATGACTATAACGCTGCAGCTAACGGGGCTTCATTCAGTTAACGCGCCGTCGCGTCGTAGTTGCCACTTTTCTATTTATTTGCCCATTAACGCTCATTTGTGGTTATCAGGTAAATTGGATAAAAGCCAACGTAGCATGAAGCCAGCCACATGCCAGGTACAAGCAGGCAGGCAGCAGCCAAGCAGGACCTCTGGCTCTGGCACAGCCTTGGAGCTTGCGGCTGGGGCATGTCCTGGCTGTCTGCTGCTGCTTATCTTCAAGTGTTGTTGCAACATGAAGTGAAGGCTTTGCCTTAGACATTTTTGGCCGTGTTCATTTCATTTCGCGTTAACTGCGACAGTCATTAACTTTTTATGACTCTAGGCGTTTGCTGTGGGCGTGGCTGCTCTGTTGCCCTCTACTTACCCCACTCTGCCTCATTTTCTCCCTGCCCCACCGCACAGCAAGGCACATCAAAAGCGTTGCATTTACATTCAAATCGAATTCAAATATTTGCGGTTATGCGAGCGCAAAAAATTCTATTTGAGCCACAATTTGTTTAGACTAATAAATAAAACGGCGACGATGGCATCGTAAAATTTAATTTCCATCCACACATAAAAAATAAAACACACTGTATGCTTTTGTCCCCACATCAACATTTTTGCATTTTGGGCTGGTCCGACAAATATTTAATAAAAAAACCAATTTTAAATGCACCATATTGCAAGCTTAAATGAAATTTTGTGGCTTGTAACAAAAGTGAGGGCAAAAAAAATATTAGACTAAAAAACGCTATGTAAATAACAACAATTTAGCGGTCAAATGTCTGTTGACTACAGCATACCTTGTACTTATGTAGGTAAAAATTCTAAAAAACAGCAACTATGCTTCTAAGTTAGATGTGTATAGCAGGTATAACTTTTAAAAGCGAATCATGATTTTAAAACAGAAATAATGAGAAATTATGGCTCTTTTATGACGCTCTAAAGTATACTATGCAAATTCTGGTTTTGATAGCCGTAGCGGCTTTTTAACTCACAAAAGTATGCTATGTAAATCTCGTGGTTTTGCAATAAAAACTTGCGAGTAAACCACGTGTCTACTATAAAGACAGTTATACTTTAAAAATGATTTCAAAAAGACAATATTTTTATGAACTCCTGATCCTATAAAAATGTTTGCGAATTACAAATTCTGAGTACAATATAAAATTCACATTCAGAATAAGTGTTATTTCTTGCATCATTGAATTTAAAAGCGAACAATAGAATTTTAACAAGGAACTCACAATTGTACAACAAAAAAAAAAAACGTTTTTTTCTCATGTCCGAGTACTTTTTTGTCCGAATCGTTTTTCATTTAGTTTTCCCCATATTAAATGATTAGCTTACACTCAACTGCTTCAAAGGTTATTTTCTGTTTTTTTTAATGTCAGATTTTTATTTTAAAATTGAATACATATACAATGTTTAGTAGAATTCGGAAACCCTTAAATCTAAATTTTTAAATTTACTGTTAGTCATAAGGTTAACTTATAATGCAGTGTTTACCTCAAAAGGAAAACTTTTCCAACCACATCTTCAATTCCTAATGATCTAAACGGACTCGGAAATGAGAACAGTTCTGATGTTTCACAAGAACTGTTCATATTAACGATGTTGTAAAATGTTCTAGGTACACATATAGTACATACTATTATTTTATTTACTCAATTTGCGTACATGCATTTTACAAACTTAATAGGTATGCCCGTTTAAGCTCACCGTCGCAGGATATTAAGGCCGACCCCTGCAACATATCCCAAGCCCACACACACACACACGCATATAGACATGTACATATATATACCATATACAGTTGCATTTGGCGACGCGTTCACTGCATGCGGTCGCTCAATATGAAAATACTTGTATATACATAGTATAGAGAGTCCAGCGGGCCTGGCCCAGTTCAGGGTCCGAACATTATTTAGGGGCACTGTGTGTCGCCTTGGTGTCAGTTGGTCTGCGGTTGGTTTGCGCTAAATTAAATTTCACTGCGGTTCGCCCCACAAGTCCAACACACTCGAATACACGGTTTGTGTTATGAAACGGACGCAGAGTGTGTCCCAAAATGTTGTGTGTGTGTGTGCGTGTGTGTTACAAGCAATTGAGGCATTGTATTTTGAGTTTTATTTTTGCACCTTTGTATATTTCAAATCAACATCACCATTCAAATAGATTCCCAAGCCAGTGTCCGAGCTAAGGGGCAGCTTTTTGGTTTGCTCGATCTTATACTCGGATAGAATGCGCAGCACGGCCATTTTAACATTTAGTAAAGCAACTCGCATGCCTGAAAGAGATTTTCAAAAAAGATTGTTAAAGCTATGAATTAATTATACTACTATGAATAGGATAAATATTTAAGTCGGTTGTAAGACTTTGAAATATACTAGGTCGGGATTGGTTTTCAAAAATCATTATTATATTAGGGTATGAATTGTAAGACTGTTGTCCTTTACACTCACTTAAAGCAGTCTTACTTTCCATCGGATAATACAACTGGCTTTAAACAGGCCTTGTTTATAAAGGAATAAATAATTACTAGATAGCTGAAAGTACTAGTAGGTTAAAGATCGGTTTATAAAGAAGTTTCAACAGTCATAAGCTACTCTTGTAACATTTTAGAATTTACAGGGTGCTGATAATAATCATCAACTAGCAAATATATTCAAAGCTGTCCAACCTACAGTTTATTCTGTCAAGGATATCAAAACTCACCCAAGCAAATACGTGGACCATCACCAAAGGGTATAAAGCAACCCTGTTTGGTGAACTCGTTCGCAGCGCCATTATCAAAGCGTTCGGGCCTGAACTCCATGGCCTCTGGATAGTAGGTTTCATCGTGATGAAAGTGATAGGCCGGGATTGCAACGGTAGTACCAGGTTCCACGCTCACTGTCTTGTCATTGCCCAAATCAATTGTTGTGGGCTTTGTGCAGATTTTGAGTAGGAAACCAATTGCGCTGGTCAAACGCAGCGATTCTAGAAGTAAATATTATTTAGGTCGTAGTACAAGCTAATCTGTAGAAACGTGTTTCCATTTTTAATCACACCATTAACACACTGATCGAGATAAGGTAGCGCATTCAACTGGTCGTAGCTGATATTCTTATCGGCAGCGAGGGCATCCAAAATTTCCGCGCGTAATTTTTCCTGTTGCTCTTGAAACTCGCCAAGCTAATAAAAAACCAGTATGAAATAATCCATGTGTTTGAACATTATGAAATTCACTAA
This sequence comes from Hirtodrosophila confusa, assembly GCA_035043065.1. Lineage (NCBI taxonomy): Eukaryota > Metazoa > Arthropoda > Insecta > Diptera > Drosophilidae > Hirtodrosophila > Hirtodrosophila confusa. The sequence continues at coordinate 10,792,081 of JAWNNI010000212.1, read as the reverse complement.
CCGTATAGAGTAAATGATAAAGCACAGCGCCCGATGTCTCAAACCCATCCATGAGCAGAGTTAGGGCATGACCCACCATGTCATCAAAGCTGGCGCCCTTCTCCTGCAACTGCAGCAGGTGGGAGAGATAATCATTGCGATCGGCGCCGCAGCCACTCATTCGCAGCTTGGCTGCATCCTGGGTGAGTTTCAGATAGAACTCATCCGCATCCTTGGTAAAGAAGCGCATACGGAACAGTCTACGCACAACGGGTGCAATCGGAGTCATATTGAAGCGCGTGATATTGTGAAACGCATTGGATACCCAGGCCGAAGATATTTTCTGGAACTGGCTGACCTCATTCACCCCGCCACTTAGCGAGCCCGCATCTATGCCCCAGATGAAGTCACCCATGGCATGTGCAGTATAACGATAGCATATCTTCAAAACAAACAAACTTATTGTAGTAAATTGACTCAACACTTGATTACTCAACTACTCACGTCTTTGGTCTCAAGGACATTTGTTGCACGCTCTTCTAGAGACTTCCTTATATAGTCAATAAGCTTGTTGCCAGTATCCTCCCAAATGGCATAGGCTTGTTTCAGTTTATTTGGTGTAAGACCGGCGCCGCCATCTGTGCGTCGTTTCTTCCACTCATCCCCGGCACTGAAGAAAGGATTGCGCGCGGCATACTTATCATAGTCCTTGGAATGGGTCACATAACTGCTGGTTATCGTATCGCGATATTCACTGAAATTCTTCACCAGCACCTCGTTGGCCAACTTCGGATCAAGCACTAAAATTTGAGGCTGACGCGTCAAAAATACGCCCACAGCTCGATGTTTACCTTTGTATTTACTATTAAAAAAAATTGGAGATCAGGTAAATATAGCTGATTGAAATTTTGCTCACTTGTAGATCGTTCCCAAATCTTCTATGAAATTGGTGCCGCCTCCAAACAGGCCGGGATAGCTGCCTAGCAACGAGAGCGGCTTGGCTGTGACCAGTCCACGCTTGTCCCAGTACCCGTGGAACCAGGTGAGGTAGAAGTAGACAGCCGCAAAGGCAACATGCACGAATCCCAGCAGCAGACCAATCAGTGTCCACATGATGACAGCGGGCACAACAAATCACATCGGCGATCGTCTGAGAACTGTTTGCCAAGCAATTTGATAAGTCCCATTTGAGCGACAGCTGATAATTCCAGTAACAGGGCATAAATATATAGTATATGCTATAGTAGCTCTTTTACTATCGCAATCTATCAACAGACGATCACTGGCGGCGCACTTGTCGGGGGACTAAATTGACTTGTATTAAATCTATCCCAGAAGAAGGTATTTCAAAAGTCTCAGAAAGAGAAGTGGTAGTATAGTTCTTTATGCCATTTATGGCGAGGTTTTTTATCCTTGAACTATTTTTTTTATAAAAATAAATACAGTCTCATGTTCATATAAATATAACCTTAATTCCATTGTACATACAAATATCGAAGATTTCGTAAGTACTTGTTTCGAAATTCGTCGATATTATCGAAAGCAGAAGTTATCACCTTAAACTAAAGAGCTCTCTAGTTATTACTATCACTAATGAATGGGTACTTTCCGATAATACGGCTTTGTTTATAAATAAAATTGATAATTACTGTAATAATTTACTTGTATGCGATTCAGTAATAAGTATTTAGCCTTCGATGAACTCTTGGTCATTAATCTCGGATCCTGCAATCTTTGCTACGACTGCCATCCCATATGTGTAACTCCCATGTAAATGAATGATTGCAGTAATGTCAACTTTATCAAATAATAATACAAGAACAGGGGGTAATAATCTACACTGGGAAATTAATCTGTTTTTGAATCGGTAACACTTCAACCTCTATGTCACCAGCTTTCAGAGTGCACATCGTGATTTGAATGCTGTCTGAATATGACTATAAATACACCAGTAAAGCGTATAAATCTCCCTTTTGAGACAAAGCAACAACTTAATAAAACATTTTTATATTACTTCTGTTATTTTTAATGAATAGATAGAACTATCAATAGACATAAATTCTATCTTAATAAGCGACGATACTCCAATTTGACATCTCCTTGAAGTACTACACCGAAACCAGAATCCCCGGCCGTTTCTATAATCTCTTTGCCCCGCACAACTTGATAATCGCCGATAATGTGAAATAGCGCTGATTTCAATGTAAGTTGAGCCAAACGCATGCCTGGAGTAGTTTAAGAAATTATACAAATATCGAAAGTAATTGGATACTCCGATTCGGTACCCACCCATGCAAATACGCGGTCCATCGCTGAAGGGCAACAGGATACCTTTCCGAATAAGCTCGTTATGAGCGCCATTATCAAAACGTTCGGGCTTAAATGTCTCCGGATCGGGAAAATATTTCGCATCATGATGAAATTGATAATTGGGTATCATAATAGTCATGCCCACCTCAACCTCCAGTCGTTTATGATCATTCAGTTGAATATTTGTGGGATGTGTGCATACTTTGGTATACTGCGGAATCAGGCTGCTAAGTCGCAAGGATTCTAAGGAAACCATTTGGTTAGGTAATAATAAGGCAACTCCTGAGGTATACATACCATAAACAACCTGCTCTAAATATGGCAAATCACATATTTGATCAAAGCTGACTACTTTTTCCTGCTCCAAGCTGTTCAAGATCTCCGTGCGCAGCTTTTGCTGGGCAGTCTGATGCTCCGCAAGCTGCAAAAGAATGAATGAGAGTTGGGAAAGTTGGTAAATTGGGGAAAACATATACTTACATAGTACAGGGCGTGTAACAAGGCTGAACCCGTAGTATCATAACCATCCAACATAACCGTTAGGGCGTGTCCCACCAGATCATCATGGGAGGCCTGCTTCTCCTCTCGCAGCTTCAATAGGTGGGACAGATAATCTGTACGGTGCACCTCATTGCCGGCCTTGAGACGCAGCTCAATAGACTCCCTGGTGAGATTGGAAAAGAAATCATCCGTATCCTTTGGATAGAAACGCAAACGCAACACCAAACGAGTGAAAGGCGCAACTATCGAAGCCATAAAAATGGATATCATATAGAAGGCATAACTTGTCCACTTCGAGGCCATTTCCTGCACCTTATTTGGCTGGCCCGGATTACGGGTCAATGTGCCCGCATCAATGCCCCAGATAAAGTCACACATGACATCGGCGGTGTAGCGAAAACAGAGCTGCAAGTGAAGTTTAAAGATTGTTAATAATACTTGGAAAATGATTGCGTTCCTGGAGGAAGCGAACCTTAGGCTCAGAAGTGATTATAATCAAAATAATAATAATAAGTATGTATAAGGATTATTATATTATAAGTATTTTTAGTTAAATTTACTAGACTAATAGCGAATCCTTTTCTTTTTAACTTTAAAGACACCACCTAAAATAAGGTTATTTCACTACCTAGTGGTTAAAAATTTGATCAATATGTTGAAGAAAGTTTTCAAAATGCACCGAATTTTTTAAAGTTCTAAAGTTAAAGTTAAAGTTGTATTAAACAACTCATCACTTACATCTCTGGTTTCCAGCAAATTGTTATGCTGAGCCACCTGCTGGGCCATGTAGTTAGTGAGCTTCTTGCCACTGTGCTCCCAAATGGCAAATCCCTGCTTCAGGCGGTTGGCAGACAATCCAGCCTGGGCATCAGTGCGTAGACGACGCCAGGTATGTCCTGATGCCCAGAAGGGATTGCGACGCGCATATTTGTCCCACTTGGCATGCTGGATATAGGAGCTGGTGAGGGAATCCTTATAGCAACGGAAGTTCAGCACCAACACCTCGTGAGCCAACTCTGGATCAAGCACCAGAATTTGAGGTTGTCGCGTCACAAAAACGCCCACCGCCCGATGCTTGGCCTTGTATTTACTGTCGGTGTCAATATAGCACGTGGATCAGTCTATAGACCTACCATATAACCTACTTACTTATATACACGCTGTACATCCACGACCAGGTTGCTCCTGCGAGTCAGCAGGCCAGGATATGTGCCCAATATCGTGAGCGGCTTTGCTGTGATCAGTCCACGCCGGCGCCAATACTTGTGATGCCAGGTCAGATACAGATAGACAGGCAACAGCAGCAGATGCAGCAGAGCCAACAGTAAGGTTATCAATATATACATATTTCCGCGCTGTATATTGCGACAGCCCCAGCCTCCAGTTTCATACTGATGCGAATGCGAATGACGCTTCCCTGGCATCATGTACTACAGTTTGCACTCTATTCCAAAATTTGATAGTATTTAAATGTGTATATTCGTATAATAAATACATTGACAGGTAAACCTAACTGTGATATTATAATACCCTCGCATTGGGTATTATAATTATGTCGCGAAATGTGTAACGCATTGAAGGAGACGTTTCCGACCCTATCAAGTATATATACTATAGTATGTTCTTGGTCAGCATTAATAGCCGAATCATTAATTCAATTTTATGCTATTCAGATGTTGACTAAATATTATTAAGATCGTATCTTATAGCTGTCATATAAACAAGTGGTCGAAAATTGAAATTTTATATGAAAAACATTTCTGCAAGGGTATTTATACTACAATATTCAATACAATATTCTACCTAAAGGTAGCTGTTGTTTATTTTTATAATATAAATAGACAAATTAAAACGTTAATGTTTTTTGATAACCTCACACATTCAAATATGATAATTGGATTTAAGTATTAAATCATTTCAGAATTATTTATATACCAATTGTGCATATGATGGTCTAATAAAATGTTTATAACATACAGTATTAAATAATAATGTAATATAATTTCAAATCGCGTTGCCTTGATGTCTTCTTCTATATGTTCTATATAGGTATTTTATACTATACATTTTGTTTCCCATGCACACCTATTACACAGCTCCATCATTGTTTGTAGTTGAGGCATAATATTCTAAAATTACTTTAAAAAATTTTGAAACTGAAAATAAAAACACTTCTTGATTTGTCTGCGCAATAAGTTTGTAAAAACTATTATTAAAATGAATTATTATATTATTAAATGAGCCATAGGCTTTGAATTAATAGATTAGATTCCAAATTAAGCATTGTCAATATGTATTAAGCTGATAAGTTTCATCTTGATAAGTTCTATTAGCCGTTTCCTAGTCATCCCAACAGTGCTTATCAGTAGTCTTTCATAACGATGTTAAATATAGATTGCCAAAAGCCTATATTGAAGTCGCTTTACTCCAAATAAATGCATTATATCAGGCCTAAACAAACAGTACTCTTCATACCTTGGAATATATTTAAGTGGAGCAAGCGATATAATCTTTAAAGGAAGCTGCTTTTTAAACAAAGGTTATTTAATGGAACTAATAATAATTTAAATATATAGATAATACGGGCCTTACCTGACATTTTTCCAAATGTTAGCTAATTTCTCTGACAAACACTGTCAAGAGCTTTGATACAAGTTCAAGCTATAAATCAATAATTTAAAGATTTAACGATTCTAGGCTATATCAATAAAAAGGAACCGTTTTGATGATAAGAAAGTGTAAACGGAACATGTAACTGAGAACTTCCGATTGTTTTTAGCTTGGTAGACTTATCAACCAGCACAAGCGGTAAAAATAAACATCGAATTTTATTTAATGGCAAATAAATTACCGTTGTCTATGAGCAAAAATGTTGCATAACTTTCGTTTACACGAAATGTAGAAATAAAACTCATTGATATGTGGTGCTTTGTATTATAATATTATAAATGTTATTTCTGTTAAGTATCGCACTATTTAAACTATTAAAGCTTAGATAAAGTAATTACATATATGTATTTATGTTGTACTCGTAATAAAGATAAAATTTGTTAAGTACCTTTCGTTTAACAAGTGGTCTAACAAATAATTAGTTGATGCTACATTTTCTATATACTTACTAGTATATGTATAACTTGTATATAATATGGCATGGCATTATGGTATATGATATTGTTGTTGTTGCTATAACACTAATCAAAAGCTACAAAAAATTTAAAATAATTTGGCTCTGCTATGACAGGCCGTAGTTATGAATAGTTAGTTTCCCTTTATATACTAAGTGTTAACATTACCTAAGAGTATATTGCTTGCACTTTACATATTTTTGGCAGATACATAGATAATTGTTTCAGTTGCATATATAGGCATAAATGTGTATATGTATGTATTTAGTAGAAGACTTATTGACAGTAAGAAAGTAATATCGTGGCATGGCAATTGATTGCTTCTAAAGTAAACGCACACTGTTCCCACTCATCCAGCGGAAGTTTCAGCGCCAACGACTGCTCATCATGAGTAAGGCAACAAATTGATTCTTCGATATGAGTTCAACAGAGATTTCATCATACTCTTGATCACGTATTGCTCACTCGCACGCATGAACGTCAGCTCAACAAATTGTGTTGTTGAGCAACTCATAACAGTTCTGGGAAGCTCCTGTTGCCGCTGCCGCCGCCTCCTGGCGTGTCTTTAGAAAGTTGCCCACCCAATGTGCGGTTAGATCCAGATATTTTGTTCTCAAACCCGGATTATAATCGAGAAAACCGGCGCGTGGTGCAACCTCCTCGATTTGGCTGCCATCGGGCCAATTGTTGTAGCTGGCAATGTTGATAAAGCCCACATGATTAAGTATTGCTGTGCGCCAGGCCACTCCATAATACTGCAGAGGTTAACAATAAATCATTAGTTAATGTTAATTAGTTACGAGACTCTGCAACTTACGCGTCCATTGCTCCGATGCCGCTGAATATCTCCGTGACGTGGAAATTTATTACGCTCTGCAAAGCCTGGACCTACTGTCGGCACGAACAGCATTTTGTAGGACAGTGCATACGATTTAAGATATGACCAATTCTTCCAGGTGCTGGCAAATACAGCACCATTGCTTGGCAACTTGCTGTAGAAGCCATCAAAACACAACCGACGTAGGACATCCGCATGGCTTTTGAGTCTGTCAAATGAAGAAGTGTGAGTATAAGAATATACAAAAATGTATAGAAATTGCGAAGCATAGGATTGCAAACTAGAAACTTTGCTGGTAATCTAAAGATTTGTAGCTCACCTGATGTGACCAATAAAAAAGGCATCAAGCACGCGACGAAGTCCACCTATATCCCCTGAATTCTCGTCCAGCTTTTCAGGAATGGCTTGGGCTGTAGGTCGGCACAGCTGACGGCCCAAGCTCTCGCTTAGCTTGTATGCATTGCTGACATAGAGAACGGGAAGCAAGGCTGCATGGGAGTGGCTCCACACCCTATAAAAGCCGGGCAGCTCGACGTACGTGGATATATCCTGCAGCTGCTGACGCACATACTCCACTGTGCGATTACCCGCCACGCTGAGCTCAAAGGTGACGCTGAGATTGTGCTGCGGTGCCAGCTCGATGATTTGATGCAGTAGCGCCGGATCCGAGGGCCTGGCAAAGTTAAGGATGAGCACGCCAATGCCGCAGCTGCGAATGTTCTCAAAGTGCTGACCCAGCAGCTTGGCACTCGGCTTATACAAGCCCAGCGCAGGATAGAAAGCCGTATTGAGAATCTTGACCGGCCTTGGCGTTGTCAGCGGCAATGCCACCTCATTGGGATGCTCCGGTTGCGGCAGTGGCGGCTTCTTCGATTTGTACCAGGGCACCGGAGCTGTGTAGAAAATGTGCACGGCTGTGGCCAGCGTATCCAGCGTGGTGCGCGTCTGGTCCGCCTCATTGTCGCGCTGCTGCTGCTGCTTCAGCTGCTGCAGGCGGCTCTGCATAATGCGCGACTTAATCTTCTGCTCGTCATACTTCTCCGGCACAATGACGCCATGCTCGCGTTGTGGCTGCAACACCGCCACCGCCTGCTCCCGCGGCTGCTGCTCCGGCTGCGGCTGATAGGCACGTGCTATGAAGCGTTCGTCTAGCAAACGCTCAATTGTCGCATTATTCTGCCCGGACGAGCCCAGCAAAATGATGCATGTGATCACAATCAGCCCCACAATGGTCACCAGCAGCAGTATCTTAACCTTCCGTCGCGTTTTTACATACTTTTTCAACAGCATTTTGTTTTCACAATTACTTTTCACATTGTTTTGGCCTTTGTCGTTTGTCGTTACTCTGTTCTTCTTCTGTTTTTCGTACTCGTCCACCCCCAAGGACCCTTAGCCCCCCACTCAGTTACCCTGCACATGGCAGCAATTGCCGGAGACTTCCGCCGTTCTGCGCATGTCTCAAAACGGACGTTCAAATTACCAAACGTCTCGTTGGACAACCATAACAATTCCATACAGCTTACATATTTATTAGCATTTTTATTTCTTTACTTTTAATTTACTTCTGTCGAAAGAAAAAAACTCCTTTCGGTAAAATCGTTGATGGAATACGAATTTAAATCTTAGCTACTTTGAACCCACAAGATAAACTAAGTTAGTTTATTTTTAGTAAAAGTCCAAAGTTCTTATACAGAGATGATAAGATTTTCTTTAAGGACGAAGACTTAAATCTTAGCTAGTAAATACTTAAGAACTAATTATTCCCAACTCTCTATACTAAGAAATGTTTTGTTATCTGTTTTGTACGTCAACACATTGTTTGGATTGTATTTTATTAGTTATAAAGTAAAGTTTATAAAAATTTGTTTGTTTTGTCAAATATCTCGGGCAATATTTTCCATGCGCTGTGACTAGCGTCCCTCAACTATAAATATAAGATCAGATTATAAGTTGAGTTCATCAAAGTGCAACTCTTTAACTTACTGTATGTAGATAGGTCAATTTCCTCAGGCAGCTCACTAATGTTGACATCAAAACGATCCTGTACTTCGTTAAGTATCTTGGCATCATTCTCGTCGGAGACAAAGGTAATGGCCAGGCCTTTGGTACCAAAACGACCAGCACGGGCAACACGATGCAGATAGGTGTCCGAATCCTCGGGCATGTCATAGTTGAACACAATGTTCACTCGCTCAATGTCCATGCCGCGTCCAAAGAGATTTGTGGCAACCAAAATACGCTTCTGGAAATCCTTAAATTGCTGATAACGATTCAGGCGCTCATCCTGATTCATGCCACGATGTATGCCAATTGCGGGAAAGTTTTGCTCGGTCAGCAGCTGTGCCAGTGCCACACAACGTTGCACGGACTTCACAAAGATGACAACCTGAATGTGAATTAAACGTGTTATGGTCATATAATATGCATGCCAAATATCTAAGGACAATATTACTTGATTAAACTCGAGCACATCGAGCAATTCGAACAGCTTCTTGTTCTTCTCGTTCTCCTTCAAATTGACATAGTGCTGCTGCAGGCCGTGCAGCGTCAGCTTAGCCTCATCATCGACGTACACCTCCATGGGCTATTGAGATATTGGAAATGTTGTTGTCGCATTTTAAAGTAAAGAACAATTAAGATAAAATGATGCAACAAATTGCAACTTAAGCTAGGTGGTACGCCTACAAATTCTACATACGGCCACGCTAATAACCATCATCATCAACTATGTGGTATACAATGTACTCGGTATTTAATGTTGTTTGTGCTGCCTGCCACTGCTGCGACCTCAGTTGCGTTTCTATCGTCACCTCCAATGACCCGAAGGCTGTGGCGGCAAGAAGATAGCGCTGCATGCGGACATCAGACGTAACGGGAGAATCGGAGTATCGGTATCAGTATCATTATCATTATCATTATCGTGTGTGTGACTGCTGTTGATTTTGCTTGTTGACTGCGATTTGGGTTCGATTGTAGTTGTATATATACATATATAAATATATATAGTAGTTGTTGTTATACTTGGCATATTTTTGGCAATTTGCGTTTGCATTTGACGCGTTTAACCATTTAGAAAATGGTTTTATGGCAGTTATGGACAAGAGTTTGTTGTATTTTATGCGCACTTGGCGCGTTTTCGTTTGCATTTGACGCGTTTAACCATTTAGAAAATGGTTTTTTGTATTTATCGACAAGGATTTGATACATTTTATGCGCATATAGCGACTGCTCGTTTGCATTTAACGCGTTTAACCATTTAGAAAATGGGGTTTGGCATTCAACGACAAGAATTTGCAACATTTAACCATTTAGGGAAAGTATAAATGGCATTATTGGACAAGATATCAACTTGTTTTATGCGCGTTTAACCATTTACAATATGGTTTGTTGGCTTACGAACAAGGCAGAAAGTGACAATTGAGTTTTTTGGTCGTATTTAGGTTGATTTGTATGGCGTGCGCGATTTCGAAATACATTATAGCTAGTGGTCGTAATAGTAGTAGTAGTAGTAGTAGTGCGACGGAGATATTTACATCTTGCATGAATTTTTTGCAAACGGGACGTATCTCTTTGCTCAAGGTGGCGGAGAACATCATAACTTGTTTCCCGTGTGGTGTGCTACGGAAAATCTCCTGCACATCGCGACGCATGTCTGCCGAGAACAAAAATCATACAACTGTTAGTTACAGAAGAATAACAGAGAATTGTTGAAAACTTACCCAGTTGCTCCAACATCTTGTCGCATTCATCAAGTACAAAGTGCTTCAAGTGCTTAAGGTTCAACTTCTTGTTGCGAATCAATGCCAAAATGCGTCCAGGTGTGCCAACAACAATATGGGGTGTGCCGTTCTTAAGAGTCTCCTCATCCTTTTGAATCGCCAGGCCGCCAAAGAATACAGCCACCTTGACCGTGGGCATATACTTGGAGAAACGCTCGTACTCCTTGCTTATTTGGAATGCCAGCTCACGAGTGTGACACATGACTAATACGTGACAGGTATTATTGTCGGATGGCTCGAGCTGCTGCAGCGTGGCGAGCACAAAGACAGCAGTCTTGCCCATGCCAGATTTGGCCTGGCAGAGAATGTCCATTCCGAGAACAGCCTGCGGTATGCATTCATGCTGAACTGCAAGTGTTGCCATATGTTTATAAATAACTGTAAAAGCGCACAACTGTACGTTCGATAATGGATACACATACCTTCGGATGGATGCTCAAAGCCGCAGTCAACAATTGCACGTAATATTTCTGGCTTTAACAAAAAGTCACGAAAACCCGAACTGTGTATGGATACGTAGGTACCCTTGACATCCTTTTTGGGTGCCTCCTGGCTCTCAACGGCAGTAGTCTCATTCTGCTCCTCATCCTCATAATCGAGAAGATCGTCATTATCGGCCATTTTTTAATAACTTTTGGTGTGTATGTATTCGCAGCGAAGAATGTAAAAGTTCTGTGAAAAAAAATGCTCTTGTAAGTTACATGTGTTTTGTATGTATTGTAAATGCCGCGTTTTTGTGTGCTAAACCGGCATATGGCGCTCCGCCATCTTGTTTTTCACTGCAGTGAGTAACTTGGCGAGTTCTTACAGTATATTGCGAAATAAGAGTTCAACTCTCTTAATAGAACATTATTCATTATTTACAACATTAGGCGCTTCAACTTACCTTTAGCACGTTCTTTTTTCTTGTTAATAAAATTAATATTCTAGCGTTTTAACAAAATGAGACTGAAAACGAACGTGACGTCGATAGCAAGAATTGTAAGTCAATGCAATCGAAATCGATGCGGCTTTTCGATTATCAAAATATTCGATATGAAAATGCAGAGTTGTATTGATGACTTTGCGATAGTTTCTAATGCTACGCAAAACTATCGATTGTATCAGCGTCAGTCTACCCTACAAAAACTCTACGACGGCCGCGTTTTCTGTCGGCATCTAATTTTTTGCCTATAATTTGTGCAATTATTTAAATTGTAGTACCCACGTAAGTTTGTGCATTAGCTTAAAAGTTACTTAGTTAAATACATGCAGCACGAGCGTTCAAGAAGTGCAAATTAGTTGAGATGTGGCCGCTTACAAAGTAGCCATTGCGGATGCCCCCCGCAGCTGCAACAAAATGCCGCTATTAAAACTCAAATTGTGAATTAAAAACGCCATATTGTGCAATTGCATACAACTTATTTCGTCTTCAATAGTTAAAGCATTTTACAAAGAATGCTTGTATTTATATTTGATACATTTAACAAACGTATCGCTGCAACAACCGCCTATTTTTACCCCACGCCCATAAACAAAACGCCGCAAGTCACTCAAATGGGATTTTTTTCATTCGTTCGCTTTAGTACAGTCGCTTGAGTGGAAATAAACAACTCGCTGCTCACTCTGAGAGCGCAACGGCCAGAGAAACTCGTTTCGCTTTCATTGCGCTCTTTATCACGATTTGAGTAGTTTTCAATGTATGTTTTTCTCGTTTTTTGACATTTCTGTTTCTGTTTGGAATTTTATCAGGCCAAAGCGAACGATTGCGCGCAAAAATAACTCGAGCTGTAACCATAAGCGTATTAAGGTCAGTTTCAAGTGTTTTTCTTTTATTTTTTCAATTTTTATAGTTGCCCATTTTCCATTACGTATTTCGACAGACCGTGAAAAATGTCAACTAAATCCCGACGCGCTGGCACCGCGACGCCACAGCCTGGCAGCACCTCGACTCCGCTGCCACCAACTGTGCCGCAGCAGCAGCAGGCGAGCAGCCCGTTAAGCCCCACGCGCCACTCGCGCCTCGTGGAAAAAGTTGAGCTCTCGAATCTAAACGATCGCCTTGCCTGCTACATCGATCGTGTGCGCAACCTAGAGACTGAGAACTCCCGCCTCAGCATTGAGGTGCAAACAACACGTGACACCGTCACCAGAGAGACAACCAACATCAAGAACATCTATGAGGCCGAACTGATCGAGGCACGTCGTCTGCTCGACGACACGGCGCGCGAGCGTGCCCGTCTGGAGATTGACACCAAGCGCATGTGGGAGGAGAACGAGGAGCTCACCTCGCGCCTGGACAAGAAGACCAAGGAGTGCAGCGCTGCTGAGGGTGAGTCCAAGCCGCTTCAAATTCTACTTTAAATATTGTTCTAATATAAATACCACAGACATGGTTCAAGGTTCGTTTAGTGTAAAACTATATTCAAATTCACTGATCAAATCGGTTTGCAGCATTGTACAAAATCACTAAAACAAGTAAGAATGCTCCAGTCGAGTATATCCGACTACGAAACTCCCTGTACCCAGGTCTACAACTTCCAAAGATATCTTCGCACACTTGCACATACACAACTACACACACATACAAGCAACAGTGCTAGCGAGACAATTCAAGTGGCGGCTGCGTGGCTTCTTTGCCCCGCTCTGCAGCGCCGAATTTTGTTTGTTGAATAACTTCTGTGTTTATGATCCGATCAACTTGAAATTTGAACAGTAGATTAAAAATGACCAAAGTATTATACATGCCAAATTCCAAAGCTATGTCTTTAAAATTGTTGCTGTGAAACGATTTTATCAAATTGCGGGGGAGATATAACATCTGCGTATGGTCTCTAGCAGATAGACGGACATGGCCAAATCGAATTTTCTTTTGATACTGATCAAGAATGCATATACCTTATAGGGTCGGAAATGTATCCTTCTGCCTGTTACATACATTTCCACAGATTTAATACCCCATTTTTAGCCATTTTATGGGTACATGGAGTTAAAAGGTGTAAGATTGTTTGAACTTCCGCAAGTCCGGAAAACGCATGATAAATTCTTAGCAGAAGAATTTCAAAATACTTGGGAACCGTTAACAATTTCAATTAATTTGATCGGAAGCGGAAACTGTCGTAAATATTAATGATTTTCATTGTTAAAATCAATGAACCCTGACGTCGGCTCGAGAACTTTAATCAGAATAATCAACCCTCGTTTCCCCGTTTCTCCTTCCGCTCCGCACACTCCAGGCAGCGCCCGCATGTACGAGTCGCGTGCCAATGAGCTAAGCAATAAATACAATCAGGCCAATGCGGACCGCAAGAAGGCCATTGATGATCTAAACGAGGCTCTGAAGGATCTGGAGCGTTTCCGTAAGCAGCTGGACGATTCCCGCAAGTGTCTCGAGCAGGAGACGCTGGCCCGTGTCGATCTTGAGAATAACATACAGAGTCTGCGCGAGGAGCTCTCCCTCAAGGACCAGGTGCACATCCAGGAGGTGAACGAGTCGCGTCGCATACGCCAAACCGAATACAGCGAAATCGATGGACGTCTCTCATCCGAGTATGAGGCGAAGCTGCAGCAATCTCTGCACGAGCTGCGCAGCCAATATGAGGAGCAAATGCGCAGCAACCGCGAGGATATCGAATCGCTCTATGAGGCCAAGATACGTTCGCTGCAGGATGCGGCCTCCCGCACCCACAACTCTACGCACAAGTCCGTCGAGGAACTACGCAATTCACGCATTCGCATTGACGGCCTTAATGCCAAGATCAACGATCTGGAGTCTACCAATACGGCACTAAATGCTCGCATCCGCGAGCTGGAACAGCAGCTGGATAACGATCGCGAACGCCATAGCCAGGACATGGCGATGCTTGAAAAGGAGCTGCATCGTTTGCGCGAGGAAATGGCACTGCAGCTACAGGAATATCACGATCTTATGGACATCAAGGTGAGTTTCTTTAAGTATACACAGCTTGCAGTTTTAATCCCGAACTATAAATTCCAATCCCGTCCAAGCCACGGTTATTTTAATCAAACTATTTATGCACCAAAGTCGCTTTTGCGTTTTAAAGTCTTATAAAATATTAAAATAATATAAAACTGACAATACTACATCATTAAGTTAGACATATATACAAAAAGAAGACATGCTCCGACGAGGAGGAGTTTCAGAGATATTCCAGCGCATCTGCAATTATTTCGAATTAAACCCTCCTGTTGCCGACGTTCGTACAAAAACAATTTAAACATTTTATATATAGTTCGAAAAATTATGAATTTATATATGACTTTATCACTTTACTAAAAACATTTCCATTTTCTTCAGGTTTCGTTGGACCTAGAAATCGCCGCATATGACAAGATGCTGGTAGGCGAGGAGGCGCGTTTGAATATAACGCCCGCCAATACCGCCACGGTTCAGTCGTTCAGTCAATCGTTGCGTGCCTCGCGTGCCACACCCTCGCGTCGCACGCCCTCGGTTGGACTGAAGCGCAAGCGTACCGTGGTGGATGAATCAGAGGATCGCAGCGTCTCTGACTTCTTTGTGTCGGCGAGCGCCAAGGGACAAGTGGAAATCAAGGAAATCGATCCAGAGGGCAAATACATCAAGCTGTACAACAAGGGCAACGATGAGGTTTCAATTGGCGGCTGGCAGCTGCAGCGTACGGTTAACGAGGGTGGCCCTGCCACCAGCTACAAGTTCCATCGCTCGGTCAAAATCGATTCGAATGCCACGGTGACAGTGTGGTCGTCGGACTCGAGGGCTACACACGAGCCGCCCTCGAATATTGTGATGAAGCAGCAAAAGTGGATCAGTGGCGACAATACCAAGACGATTCTGTTGAACAACGATGGCGAGGCCGTGGCCAATTTGGAACGCATCAAGCGTATTGTCTCTACGCATGTCTCCTCCTCGCGCCTCAGCCGCCGGCGCAGCATTAGCGCTGTTGATGGCAATGAGCAGCTGTATCATCAGCAGGGCGATCCGCAGCAGGCGGGCGAGAAGTGCGCAATTATGTAATAGCAGCAGATAATAATAATAATACACACAGCCCACACAAGAAAACACAACAAACAATACAAAAATACATTTAAAACACAGACAGCAAGAATTACATTATACATATAAGTTACCATATTTTTTGTGGCTACCCTAAGAAAAAAAAATGAAAAGAAAAAAAACAATAACAACTAATTTATTCAATTGTAAACCCACGACATAAACAATTTAAGTCTTCTAACTCTTCCACATGTCTAAAATTCAGTCTCCCATTTCCTTTTGTGTTTATGACAAAAAAAAAAAAAAATGAATATACGTTACGTGTTTCGAATTACAAAAACAAACAACAAATTTAACCAACCCCCAATCTCCCCAGCCATTTTCCATTTTAAAATGAATAAGCCTAAGTTTTGTAAACTTTATTTGGTGTATTTATAAAGCTGTTGCAGGATTTAATATATAGTATATATACCATATAGAATTTACAAAGATATCTACCAACATCTGTTTTTTTTTTGTAATTTGAGCGTTCAAGTGCTTTGAAAATGCTGAAATTACAGCATTTTTGATGCATTTGTGCGACGATCCTCTGAACAAACAATTATAAATAAATATACATACAATATAAATAGTTGAGTAAGCAGAATTAAAAACATACGACAAGCTCATGTTAAACTAAAAAAACAAGATGAAAATATCAATAAAAAACATCAAAATCTTACATATTTGAGAGATAGCTTAAGTATGTTTTTTTGTACAAGCAAAGCATAAATAAGATTTCTACAAAAATTGAAAAACAGAAAAAGAAAGAAAGAAAGCAACACGCATAAATATGTGAGAAAAAAGCCTGCAATATATTTTTAAAACGATTCAGATTCTTAGGCAAACTCTCCCTTCCCCTCTATGCTGTTGGTTGGTTGCTCACTGTTTATATATTCGGGCGCTGAACCGGTTTTCCTGTAACAGGAAAGTCTTGTACAACAACAAAGCAGCAACGTTTTTATGCGTGGGTGTGGCCACGTCAAGCTACATATATTCTAAAGAGCAAGAAATTTAATTTTAAGTATACATGTAACTAATAAATAAATACAAATGTTTGATATAAATCTCCGGCTAGCCATTTATTTGAGCGTATCCAAATTTGCTGGCAAACTAATGTGCAAATTGTTAGGGTGCGCAAATCCACTTTTATTAGCTACGTGCTCTCCAATCTATGCTGAGTTATTTTTGGATTTCTTTTTGTATGTATGCATGTGACTGGAACTTGACTCAATTTATGCTCATTGCCGTTTGCGTGATCTGGCAACGCCAGGCAAAGCACTCAAACAGGGCGCAGAGCGTCGCTGCTCACAGTTCATACTCAAACGAACAGCAGCAAGTTCATTCAACTATCTTCTTTTTTTGTTGTTTGGAACGCAGTTCTTGAGGTTGCAGCAAATTTTGGGCTGCAACTGATACTTTCATGGATTCTCACGCCTTGCAAATAGGAGAGCTGCGATAACGCTCACAGCAACAAAAGTATCTCAAGGTTAATAACATTTATATGTTAGTATGCCTCGGCTTCATCGTCGTTTATTCTCTTTATCGGCAAGAGTACACCTTAACAAGAGATAATCGCGTTTCGAACAATATGTGAATACTACATAGTATATGTACATACATATGTATATAAATTGGTAGCCAAATTGAAGCGGTGCCCGCAGCTTATCGACAGTCTCGTATGCGAACCGAACGCTTCAAGTTGACCGCTCTCGCTTCCATAGTCGTTCAACAGCTGCTTTATACAGTGCGTATTTTATTTGTTTAACGATTCGTTAACTTTTTGCAGGTAAGATACTCGACGACCGTCAAGCGTCCTCCATAGAACTGCATTCATGTTTGTATGAATATGTATGTATAGGCTACATCCTAAAGTAATAACATAATTTTTTTTCGTTGAGATGGAAAGTTTGTTTTTGTGCCCTTGGGTTACAGCACTCATTCAATCGAGTGAACTAGCTGAAGAACGAAAATTTGTTTTGATTGGTTACCTCCCATCAATACAAAAACAAAATTGAGCCGTAAATCAAGTCTTACACTTTTAAAATTCAATATAGTACAGTAGACGCTCGCAAATTGAAACTACTTTTTTATTCGAAAAAAAAAACTTACTTAAAAAAATACAATAGATTTCTTATTTTACTTAATTTTATTTAATAAAAATTATAATGATAATAATAAATAAATAAAAAAACTTGTATTTGTTTATGTCTATGCAACAAAACATAAAGATTCACGTTTATTCGCGTTTAATGTTTGACAAACTTCAATTCTAATTTCTGGAAGATTTAAATTTCGGAGAATTCTAATTTGTGAGTTTCTACTGTAAAACCAACATCAATATAGCGATTATATAAGATTTCTACAACATAGTCTACAACACACGAGCAGTTGACACAAGAAATATGCACTTGTTACAGTAATTTAAATACATATGTATACGTTTGTATATCGGTTGACCACAGTAAAAGATTCATATCTTTCATCAATGGGCAGCTTATCAATGGAATTTTGAGCGCATAATGTACTTAGTACATACTTGATATTTGTATTATTTATGGCAGATCTAATCAGACCTTATCGGCAATCAATATGCCTAAACAATGCACACTTACAATTTAAATTCAAAATTTTCAGTTGTAAAATGAGGCTGATAATCTTGGAAACAAGCCAATCGGTTGGCAAATGGGCAGCTAAATATGTTGTGAAGCGCATCAATGACTTCAAGCCGGGACCCGATAAGTAAGTCAATTACTATACTGATAAGTATTATCTCTGAGCCGTTCCATTTTTCAGATACTTTGTGCTGGGACTGCCCACGGGAAGCACTCCATTGGGCATGTACAGGGAGCTCATTGAGTTCTACAAGCAGGGCAAGGTCTCCTTTCAGTATGTGAAGACCTTCAACATGGATGAGTATGTGGGCAAGTAGTTGAGCTTTGCACACTTGTGGCAGTTATAGCTAAAGATTGCATATGCTTTTTGCAGGACTGCCGCGTGATCATCCCGAGAGTTATCACCACTTTATGTGGTATAACTTCTTCAAGCACGTAGACATTGACCCAAGGAACGTGCACATGTTGGATGGCAATGCGCCGGATCTGGCAGCCGAATGCAATCTGTTTGAGCAGCATATTAAGGAAGCTGGCGGCGTGGAGCTGTTCATTGGCGGCATTGGACCCGATGGACACATTGCCTTCAATGAGCCGGGCTCATCGTTGGTCTCGCGCACGCGTGTTAAAACCCTGGCACAGGACACGCTGGAGGCAAATGCTCGCTTCTTTGACAATGATATGAGCAAAGTTCCCAAACAGGCGCTCACCGTGGGTGTGGGCACCGTTATGGACTCCAAAGAAGTTATGATCCTGATTACCGGCGCACACAAAGCCTTCGCTCTGTACAAAGCAATCGAAGAGGGCGTCAATCATATGTGGACAGTCAGCGCATTCCAACAGCATAGAAATACATTAATGATCTGCGACGAGGATGCAACATTGGAGCTGCGCGTAAAGACCGTCAAGTATTTCCAGGTATGCGCGACGCATCTTCAATTTTAGACAAATGGGCTTAGGTGTTGGCTTGTAGACTAGGCTCCTTATAATATTAATCCAGTAGCTTATATTGCTGTTTATACTTACAATTGGTGACATGGTTAGTTTTATGGCTGAAGAAACTCTTGCTAATGCTTGACTGCCATGTACTTTGATAAATTCACAGAGTATACAACTCAGAGATACACACGAAGGCGCCTCACAGGAAGCTCACACAAACTTCAAATGTAATGAATGACCAACAAGGTTGTGCTTTTTAAATAGTTTATTGTTGTTATAGTAACTTGTTATAAGTAAATTAGAATAATGCACAAAATACTTCCAGATGGTTGGTCCAGATGAAAATTAAGACTGTTTCAAATTAAACTGAAATACAAGCAATCGTTCGAATTCAACGAACTCAAAATGAAGACTTTTCCAATAGCTCTAAAATTATAAATACAAAGGACACATTTGGAGACTGGACTGTATCCGAGACTTTCAAGATATTTGTTTTGATTCATTTTGACTCAATAAAATTGTAAGACTAGCTGAAATATTTAAAATACATATTAAAGTGTACATGCTTACAAAATAAGAATCGCTTGAATTGGAATTTATAAAGATTAAAATGATCAATATATGATGTTAAATTGATCATATATGTTCTCTAAATCAAAGACGGCTTACAATGTCATCTTGGATATAACTACTTGGATATATACAAGAGATTAAACCTTTCCAAACAAATCTTGAATATTATGAAGAATAATAGAACTCAAACTCTTAAGAGAAGTGATTAGATTATATCTTGAAATATTTGATATCTTATGACTGTTTTTAACAACCATTTCTTATTGCAGAGCCTTATGGATGTGCATTCCAAGCTGAATGAAGAGCAAGCGGCAACGTAGCCTTTGACCAGGCAGCCAGCATGGAATCCACTGCAGGAGCAATGTCAGGAACACTTTGTTTATGTTATGCATATTATTCTTATACAGTCTACCTATGTTAATCCTTATAAAAACAGATTGCAAATGTATTGTTTTATACATAAACCTAACAACAGTTGGCTAGGCGCAACCACGCCCCAATATTTGATTGTCCGTGTATACAAACTCCTCGTGATCCTCAATGAGGCGAAACAGCTCCTTGGCATAGAATATGGAACGCACCGACTCCTCCAATATAAGCTGATGATTCTGCACGGCTCGACGCACCTGCTCGTGTATGAACATGGCCTCCAAGCGCTTGGCACGCTGTGTCAGCCGGCATCCCTCATTGCTGCGCAGACGTAGCTCTCCGGCGCTGAGGCGACGCTCCACGGCGGGCTGATGACGTGCACAATTGTTGTGATAGCTGCAAATCTCACTGATGACACTGGCGTTGACATTGAAGATGCCCTGCGCGGCACTAATGACGGTGCCGCACACCGACGGCGTGTTTCTCATCTCACGCTTTAGATTCTCGCGTATAAGCTGCTGGATCACCGTTTGCCTGGCCGTCGCCAAGTAGCCGCGGCGTATGTGACGACGTCCGAGCTTGTGGCGCATGGGCTTGAAGTTGAACACCTGTGTGCCCCAGACCTTGCCACGCACTGACGGAGTACTCTTGCGCTGTCGCCGCGGTTCTCGGAACAGCTGTCGCTTAACACGCTGCATGCTTGCTTTCCTGACACTCAGTCGCTCCGGCTGGAGGCATGTGTCCACCTGCTGCCAGAGTGCCTGATGGCTGATCAGCGTTGTGCTGGGCGCCCAGTGCAGCTTGTGAGCCAGTCCATTGATTAGATACAGCTGACGGATGCATTCATTGAGAAAGCTGCGCTTGGTGGGACTCTGATAGTTGGGCGGAGTGTTGAGTATATAGTGATCCCGTTTGTATACCACACAGTAGCCGCTGTCTCCGGCCAACATGCCAGGATATTGGTATACAATGAGCTGCCGGTCCGAGTAGTCGATGGGCGAATTGAAGATAAGGAGTTGGCTCTGGGCGTCCAACGGCGTGCGGAACATCAACAGCTGCGGATTGTCCATGGCCAACAGGCGATAAGATGCGAGTGCTGTGTTAAGGGGCACATCAACAAGCTTATATAGCCACCACCCACCAGGTAAAGAAACCCCGTTTCACAATAGACAGCTTGTCTTTGACCTGCCAACTTGCGTCAAATTTCCCAAGTGTGCGTGTTGTAACTTGCAGATTTGTACCTTACTTTGGCTAGGTAGAAAAATGTTTATGACCAATTTTGGGACAGCTTCCAGGTAGATACATTTCCCGGGATATCAAATTGTGGTGCGCTTCGTCATCTTCATCGAAACGAAAGGTCAAAAATATATCAGGAAGCAGCGTCAATTCGTTCGCAGCATCTTATCGATAAGTTGGCAGGTCGGTTCGATGTTAGTTTTCCTGTAGTTAACTTGCGCACCTAACCACACGGTAAACTGGAGAGTAACTTATCCAGCAGCATAAAAATAGACTCAGTAAGCGTTTTAACAAATCATAGCACAAGTAGCTAAAGCGTTAACCTTAAAACCAAATAGCTTTATGATTTTTCTATAAAGCCTCATATCACCACATAGAATTCTTAGAAATTTGTGATAGCTTCGTATTTTAATAATATTCCGTAGCGCGTATTTCTATTATAATCTGAAAAGTAGTATCGGTAAGCATCTATTGACTTATTGGTGGGAAGGTCACAACAATCTTTTATTGCCTATAAGAAACACCGGTAATTTATTGTTGTTTTTCCAGATTTGTGGGGTATATATAATCGTTAGCTAATCCAGCACCAGGTGTTACCTTATCGAAGGGATTCGGCGTCAAGTAGGTAGCCCATCCCTACCTGCCGCACCAAGAAATTTATCGTAGATTTAGGATATAAGATCGTATGCAGTTCACATGCAGCTGTCAGACACAACTGAACTATCAACACACCAAGACCAACATAATATGGGAAATGTATTGAGCAGCAAGATGCCCTGTGAAAAGCCTATGGCGGTGGTCAGTCCCATGCCACCAGTAAGCGCGACACCTGAGAAAGCTGTCAAGGAGGAGAAGCAACCGAAGAAGGAGGTGGTGGATGGGAAGGCGCTGGAGACGAAGGCGACTGAAATGCAGCAGTATAGCTTAAGCTTTCATCTATTTAACTATCGCCAACATATAAGCATGAAGAAGCATCATAAATTCAAGTGGGCCACCGCCAAACTGTTCCTCACCGATCGGCTGCTGAAGCAGGCAAAGTCGAATGTTCCACAGTTGGATCCGAATTCGGATGCAGCATGGGCAGAACGCCAGTTGGCCTTGTTAACGGACGATGAAGATGACAATGATACTGAGAATAGGCCGCCAGCGGACGAGAATATTCTAGGCAGCGAACTCAACAATCTGACGGAATATAGAGAACAGCTTCATGAAACCCTTTTCAAGGTGGCCCAACATAAGTTAAACAAAGCACGTGACAAGACTAAGTTGAAGCGTTTGAAACGCCGCACCCTTATCTCCTCAAAGAAGCCTAGCAACAAGGATAAGCAGCGGAAATGAGTCCTGGACTCGAAGAGCAGCAGCTGAAGTTCATTGGCTGCCAATTAGAATAGCTTATTATAAATTAACCGTTGTACATACTTTACGAGTATATCAGTATCTGTATCCGAATTTATTTATTTAGTTTTTATTGCAATTAAACTGCCAATCTGACACTTATTCCAATTTAAAGTCGACTTTTATTTGACCAACTTCTCTGTAGCTCAATGCAAACAGACAAAGTTCAATGTGCTCCGTGGAACCGGTCATGTCCCAGGACGACCGCGTAACCCTTATTGCATAATTGATATCCTCAATTGGTGGCCGTGATTGCCGCTCACAGAATCGCCATCAACTCTGGCTCCAGTTTCAGTTTGAAAAGAGCAAAGGTCCTTGATTGCAGATTTAGTTTTGTTCGTAGGGTAAGGACACCGAAGAATCGTAAATGAATAAGGAGTAACTTAAAAGCAAAATAACAAGGAAATTAACTAAGGTATAATTGCTCAGATTTGAGGAAAATTATATGTAATCTCTTATTACAAAAATATCTGTAAAGGTTTACATGAAATGAAGAAATCTAGATAATTTATTAAGTTAGTTGTATTATTTTCTGAGCTGCTAGTATATTAACAAAGTATTTCCCATAGAGCAACATAAGGATCCAATCTTTTTAAAATCACAAGGTTCTATTTTCATTCGATGGTGGACATTAATTCAATAATTCCAATTTTGTATTCAGCTTTTAATACTCTTCATGGACTAATACCCCATAGAACTGGTAATAGGGAGTACTAAAACTGCGAAAAGTATGCAAAAGTCAGAAGGAAGCATCTCCGATCCTATAAAGTATATGTATTCTTGATCAGTACCATCTATCTATTGTGTTCAATTACAATTCGATCGACATTCTTACTTGTTTCATATACCCTACAAGAATTATTTTATAATTATAAATCCCAGAAATGAATAAACATTATATTACCGATTAAATGATAATAAATACACTAGCTGGGAATGGTTTGGAATAATGGGTGGTAAAACTGAATTATGCTTAAAAAAGTTATAATAATATAGTTGGTTAAGGGTGTATTTCAGCGATGTACACACTCGTATATCATTTCCTTGTGTTCTCATACTTATAAATGTATATATTTTTTAAAATAATTTATAGCCTTAGCTACTCGAAATACAAGCAAGCAAATTAGTCACACCAAGGACCATTTATAAATTGGCTTTTGAGAAAAACGGAAATGAAAAACCACCACTGCAATTTTAGGTCGAAATATGTTAGGGGTAGTCACCCCCAGCAGAAGCTGGCGTCTAAATTTTATGCAATTAATAAAAAATTTAAAAAAAAGAGATTAAAGCAAAATACTTGGCGCTTCCTGCTGCCTGCTTAGCAATTAACAAGCGGCACAGCACACACATGCGTGGTCCAGGCCACTACACGTTGCAGGAGCCCCTCCGAATCCTTAACCAGTCCTTAGCATGGAATGTGCCACATGCTTTGTTGTTGTGGATGGCTGCTTGGACGCCACGTAGCAGCAGCATTGTTTTGGCTGCCACTCATAACGCCAGCGAGGATTGGATTGCTTGGTACATGTCACCATTTCATTTGGTGCGGCCAGGAATTCCAAATTGCCAAGGGATGGGGGCAGGAGTGGAGTGGACGACCCGCTTGAGAGCTTGTTATGCAAGTTGAAAGAGAATTTGTGTCAGGCAGCGCTGGCGTCTGTCTGCGTATGCGAGAGTGGATCACGAGGAGCGGAGAGGAGCAACGGATGCCTGGGCAGCACCAGTACCAGCACCAGTTGCATAATTATAATTAAATTATTTTATTAAAAGCATTTCATGGAAATATGTAATGCACGCGATAATTGCTGCGTCATTTTCTAATTGCAAGCACGTTTCTGGGACAAGTTCAAAGGATTGGGCAGCTCAAAGATCCTGCCAACTTGTGCGTAATTAAAAATGCTTAGCATTTTATTGAGTTAAATGACCTAGAGTCATTTTATGTTCTGAATATATAGCGCCAATTTAAATCAAAGGCGAAATTACTTATACAAAGCTTACAAAAGTGATTGTACTATAAAAATCATGGACTTTATCCTTTTCTTATAAAATGGTAAGGAACAGTATTCAAAAGCTGCTCAGTTGTATGCATATGGCAGAGGGATGTATTTTGGACTATATAAATTATGCTTTGGAACAGGCTAACCCTCGAAATTACTTTTCCAGCAAACCAAAAATCAAGTGAATATTTTTAAATGGTACTGAACTGTATTGCCTACACCTATTTTCATTTCGATTTCATTGGAATCTATCTATCCCAAAATAACCATCCCTATATCTGTCTGAATGAACGCGGCTTTCTTGATAATTCTAAAGGATAAAGAACCAAAATTTATATATTTATACTAAAGTTTATTAAAGAATTTTTAAAATTTTTCTGCTACATTCATATTTAAGAATGTTTTCAACATATGCTGCCAATTCCATAATGACAAAGTTTATACGAATTATAAAATTTGTACAACATTTTGGGAATCTAAGTAGTCTGAAGTTTTGTTTGCCACTTGTCAAGCAGAGTTCGGAGAGTATACGTACCAAATACAATATATTCATTTAGTTTTTGAGTCTCACAAAATTAACACGTTTATTTGTTCCGTTTTTCTGAATTAATATACATTATACATATTTAACAAAAAAAAAACACAAAATTTTGTTTACACGTTTCAAATATACTTCTCGACCCTTTAGTGTACCGTGTGTGTGCGTTGAGCAACTGTTGTGCCAAATTATTGATATTTGAAGGTTGAACAATGGAATCTACCAAGAAAGCTGAAAAAACTGACCAGAATATTGTTTGCCACAAGTGCAACGAGGCCATTACGAAGCGAGTGATTGTGGCCCTGGACAAGACATGGCATCCGGAGCACTTCCTCTGCAGACACTGCGATGAGCAGATCGAGGACGCCACCTTCAATATACAGGATGGCGAACCAGTCTGCAGCAAGTGCTTCGTCGAGCGCTATACTAGTACCTGTGCAGGTTGCAAGAAGCCAATACTGGAGCGGACCATTAATGCCATGGGCGTGAGCTGGCACCAAGCCTGTTTCTGCTGTGATGGCGCTTGCAAGCAGCCCCTATTCAATCAGCCCTTCTATGAGCGCGATGGAAAGGCCTACTGCAAACAGGACTATGAGGATCTGTTTGCCGTTCGCTGTGCCAAATGCGAGAAGCCGATCATGGACAGCGCCATTGTTGCCATGAATGCCAAATGGCACAAGGATTGCTTCCGGTGCAATGTCTGCGACGAGGCCATTACCTCGACGACCTTCACCATCGATGGAGACAAGCCTGTGTGCCCCGCCTGCAACTGCTAACGTACACTCAGGGATATTAAACTGTACTGACTCTGTGCCCATCACCCACCGGAGATCGTTGAACACTTAATACATTATATAATACGCATTGTATAATTATGCGCTACACAACAATTAATAACGTGTTACCGATGCTCAATAAACTATGTAACGATTACGTACACAATTACACCTACAATTACCCTCACCTAATATGTAATGTCGTGTTTAATGGGGAATAACTCTTGGCGACAATTCCAACGATCCTCAGAAGGATCTTTGGAATGGGAGGTATTTTAGGGGAATTCTTGGTTAAGGGAGGGAATTCTAAGAAGGATCTTTGAAGGGAAGGGAACGGAGTTATTTCAGAATCTCTTGTCGAACCCGTCGATGCACCTTCCGGAAGTAACACTTGAAGAATTTCAAGTTAGTCTGTATATAAATGGAACTTTTTGACTTATGAAATAGAGGTTACTGATTTGATATTTCCCCTCGTTACAATCGATTGCCAACCTCAAGTAAAATACTTTTTCTTACCAGATATTTTACATCAAGAACTTAAATCGGACTGCTACGATTGAGTTTACATATGGATGTTGGACAAACAGAGCTCATAAGTAAACTTAGAAGAGATAGGCAACCCTTGCCCAATATATACTATTGTAGTAAATCTCCCGTTTTGTGTTTGAATATTTACCTATTTGCTCTGTGTGTTGAAGATGCCCACATGTCAAGTCTGCGTAGCGGGAAATGAGATCATGTTTCGGCGGCTGCCACGAAATGGAAACTGGGCGGGGGTTGAGAGGAAAGTGCAAGCTACACACAATCAACATGATTATCTCATATTCATATTGGCTATCAGTGCGCGTTGGGATAAGGATAACCCGATGATAAGCAAATAGAGTCATCAACGCCACAGCAACAGTGCGAGCCGAGGGAAAATTCTGCGAGGGTGTTTTTCATGCGGTGAAAATTCGACTCGGCACAACACGAGGCACACGAGGCACACGAAGCTAACGATGACAGCCGACGATGACGACAAAAGTTATGTGTGATTTTGTGGGCTTGCGGCTGTTCAGTTGCCTCGTTGCCGGTTTCAGTTTCATTGGTAAAACGAAGCGCATGGAAAGCGGTTCCAAAGCAGCGCGACGCGATTACTTACCAACGTGGCTAACCAACGTTCCGGCCGGCTGCCAATTTGTTTGCTGCCGACAAAAGCTCGCTAATTAATTGCAATGCAATAACTGTGCAAGACGATAAATAAATATGTTGCAAGCCAAGTTAATACAATGAAACTACAGGAGCTTGCAGCTGCAACCCATAAATAAATTCAAAATATTGTTGCAAGCATATATTTTTGCTGAATATCAGACTTATTTATTGCTGATTTGTGGACATTTACAGGTGATAACAAGTGTTGGAAAGGTTTCTGTGTAATAACAAAAACTCGCGTAAATAAGCGGAAATTTTAATTAAGATTGAAATGATAAAATAGCAAGATTCAATTAATAAATATAAAAAAAATAACAAAAGGTATTAGGTAAATTCTACAGCTATATTTTGAATAATATAATAAATGTGCATTTTATAATTAAATAATTTCTATCTAGTCGTGCAGTTTAATTTGCCTTAATGCTATTATTATTGAATCGTTGTGAAAGCAATGGAATCTTAATTGCCATTTATTAAGTTTCGGTTTCCTTATAAACTATTTTTAAATTTTTCTTTAGATTTATCATTTTTGTAATTTTTTTATTTATCTTTTCTTATACAAAGCTGTATTGTAATTTCAATCTTAAGCCTTAAAACTAATTGAATTTATTTAAAGGTAATTGATTTTCCCCGCAAATACTAGCATTCATTACGAGTACTTTGAAATGATCAAAGTTAGTATTTATATTGCATAGAGCTCATAAACTAATATTCACATATGTGCAAACAGTTCAAAACAATAATTATTAACTGATTGACGGTTGATTAATGACTTTTTATATATTAATTTATCACAGCCAATTTACATATGGCAATGTACTGAATGAAATGAAAACAAATGGCTTTAAAGTGCTCTACGCTCAAGAATGAATGCAAATTTAGATTCTATTCTATTCTATTTATTTGTGCGATGTGAATGTTAAGTATTAAAAGCAAGGAGTTGCTGAATAAGTGTCCTTCTCCATCAAACATTACGCATACGCTACCATTCCCTAAAAATATTTGACATACCCGAACACTCTTTCTTGGAAGTACCAAAAGTATGCTTGACTAGCAGATACCCTGTGGCAAGTTATGGCTGATGTTCAAGGCACAGCACTGTAAGACACCTGAATATTTCCTTTATGATGAAAGTGAGCACAAAGACTGGATTTTGAAAATTTCTACCTACAAAGGTGGATAAAAATGGTGGAAAAGTGTTGTATGCAACTTATTTTCAAGACTATTGGTTTACTGATTTCGGAATATTCAACCCGCAAGGTAAAACTCTCTGGCATACAACCTTTTTGTATTTCTTGCAATTCCCTTTAAACTCTTCACTAAAAATCATTGAGCGGGTTACTTCCATCATAATAGAGATTCCATTCTTACAGATGGACAATAAGTGTCTGTTAGTATATTTATATATTTCATGCACATCCCATTTTTCCATCGATTTTTTTAATCAAATAGAAGTATTGAGGAAATTAAGCCTCTATAGTCTACGAGTGAACAAATGTTTAGACAATCAATATCAAAATGCCTTATGATATTAAAATGAATTCACAAATCATAAATTTAGAAAAGGTATAAGGTATATTGGGGACTTATTTTACCTACCATTTTATATGTGTAGAAGGCTGATTTAGACATTATTTGTATACAGGGTATTAAAAGGGAACCCAATATTTTTGAGATTCCAAAATTTCAAAAGTAAAATAAATATTTTTGGCGACCGCAGCAGCGACGTTGTGGAATTGGCAGCGATAGAAACAACGACAACAACAACGCCAACGATTCTGAGAAGCCGCATATTCATTCAACCTCAAACAGTTGTACTGTGACTTTTGCCCGAGACGGTTGTCGGTTGTTGGTTGTCGCTTGGCGGTTGTCGGTTGTCGGTCGGTTGTTGGCCGCTTGTCGGATGAACATTTCATATTTATGGCGCTGCCTTTTTTGGGCGCAACAGGACGCACCTTAAAAAAGCAAACGTCGCGTTGCTTTTTCTAACCTTTAATTGGAAAAATACTACCAACTGGCAGGCAACAGCTGCCAAGCGGACAAACAAAGCCAGTTGGAGTCGGAGTCGGAGTCGGAGTTTGGGATTGAAGCTGAAGTCCACTCTGCAATTGGCAAGTGGCTTTGGGTGCTTAGAAGCCGGCTTTGTGTCAGCCTAGCGTTCAGTGTGTCAAATGTGTTGAACTTTAAAGTGGCCTCAGGTACCGACTGAAGTACTTGACACAGCAGCAGCCACAGTCGCCAGTTGGTCTGTCAATCTGTCAGTCAGTCAGTCAGTTAGTCAGTCAGTTGGTATACAAATTGCTTATCATGTTGTTTGACTTTGAGCCTCTTTTGAATTATGCTTTGCTATCTGCACATGCCCTCCAATGCCATACCCCCAGTTTTTCTTTATGCTTTTTATCACACCTGCTTTGAATAGCTCCAACGCACTTCCACTTCCCACTTCCCCATTCCCCAACTCCTAAATTACTTCAAACTAAACTCGTGAGCTGTTCTTTTCATGGCAGGTCCCCCTTTGAGTCTCTTAAGCTGTCGAAAAACATCTCTAGATCTTGTCTCAGCAATTATGCGAACAATTAATGTTATTAAAGTTTCCAATTAATAAAAAATGAATTAAATGAGCCAAAATTGTAGCTGCTCAATGAGTTGGCAAATATAAATATATATTGTCTTCAGGGGCTTGGCTGGGCAACTTAAGACCAATAATATCCAAATAAGTACAAAACAATTGCTAAATCGATTGCCAAAAATAGCAGAGCCAACAAAGAACCATTTAAAAGCAAAAAAATATTGTAATACCCCAAAAATAAAAAAATGAAACACATTCAAAGCTCAATTTTAATTGCAATAATCAGAAACAGTACGCAAAGTCCCTTGAGCTCTATGAAACTTTGTGGGGCCTTAGTTCTATGATAAATTGAATTCAAGAGCTGGTAGAATCGAAGGGGTGCCTGGGGGGATGGCTGGTCATAGGGTTCGCCTTGTGGGCGCTGCTATCAATAAAAACAAATAATAATAATAACAGCGCTCGAAAAAAAATAGTTTTGTGAACCGTGTTGAAACTTTGTCAGTTATTAATAATATTCTTTTTTGTGTGTTTTCATGTTTATCGCTGCACAGTTGTTGTTTTTGTCAGTTTTCGCACATTAATTGATAAATGTTCTTTTATCAATTTGTGATCAAGAGTAATTAAGTGACTGGAACGTGGAAACATCATCAAAACTGCGTGAAAAAACACACACACACACACAATGTGAAAGAAAAGTGCGTAAAAAGTGCGGCACAAGAAGATAATTGTCAATAGAATTAACAATTACAATTATAAACAGTGCAAACAATTTGCTGAGTGGCTGGACAAATAATCTACTCGGAGCCAGAGCCAGAGCCAGAGCCAGAACCAGACGAAGAATCCAAAACATAAACAAGACCAACAACAACAATAACAACGCCGACGCTGATAAGAACAAAGAAGCACAGCCGAGGAAAACTTTTTTGCAGCGCTGCGCGGCAGGGTAGCAGCGCGGCAGCAAAAATGGCGTTCAAGTGCAGCGGTACCGTTATTGTGGCCGCCATTGTTTTCGCTGTCACGCTGAGGCTGCACATCTGTTTGGGTAAGTAAATGTCATACAAAACAGTTGCCAGACAAGCGAGAGACACATTTGTGTTTTTCGTAATTGAAATACAAATGTTTGATCATCACACAACACAATTAAATGTAAGTGTTGATAGATAAGAAGCTGTCAAAAAGTTGAGAGTTTGAGCATAGCATCTAATAGCATTTGCCAGAGAAGGTTAGAGTTACATTTATCTATCAATGTGAAACAGTTTCAGCAATATTAGCTCACGTACAGTGCACACAGATACGGAAGCTTTGTAAGCTCAAAGCACAGCGTAGGCAAGAAA
This sequence comes from Hirtodrosophila confusa, assembly GCA_035043065.1. Classification (NCBI taxonomy): domain Eukaryota; kingdom Metazoa; phylum Arthropoda; class Insecta; order Diptera; family Drosophilidae; genus Hirtodrosophila; species Hirtodrosophila confusa. The sequence continues at coordinate 10,761,012 of JAWNNI010000212.1, read as the reverse complement.
AGCAGCGCAAGTAGAGCTTTTTAGTCAAAAGTGCACTAATACATGTATATTTACTAATACACATGTGTATTTTAATGCAACAGCTCAGCTAATGCAGAATCTTAAATGGTTTTTAATAAATTCAAAACAGTTAAGAAAGTGGAGTGAAGTGCAGTTTAAAAGACGTCTATTTAAATGTTAAATGTTTTTATAGGAAGCTAAAGACAATAACAGATACTGAGAAAATGGATGGAAGCGATTGAAACCAGCGGTTGAACGGATTGTAAGCAATATCGAACTCATAACTGCCTGATAGCTGAACCAACATATAGTAAACCTTAATACACAAATAAAAACAAAATATATTTGTGCAGTGCAGCACATCACGAATTTATGCTCTACTAAACAGTAATACTGATTTCCAGCCATGCAGAAGGCATTCAATAATAAGTACTTATCACACCGATACCCATACCCAAGTAGTCTTCAACAAACAGACGATCATAAAAACCAATTACACTAATTTGCATCGAGTGGCAGCGAACAAATCTCACAGATACGCACCGTGGGAATGCAATTGAAGATACAGATACACACATGCACGTATAGTTATATTTATAAGTACCTGCAGCAATTTTATGAGGCAGCCCAGCCAACCGGTGGTTCTTTTATGTGGTTTATTGCCGCCTAATGATATGCCCATGGGTTCAATAAAGAACGCCGAATACGTTGCCCATTTTATTGGCCGCGGCACAGGTGTGAAATGCACATTTTTACTTAACGCACTGTTTTGACATATTCGTAAGCGATATGGAAGCAATTTGTGCATTATGTGGACGGAGTACCAGCTGACAGGCTGACGGACCAGTGTGTGTATTTTGAACACACCCAAAAATTTTCACCACGCAGACATATCAAATTTAAAGCTACTACTTCGGGGGTTGGACCAGAAGCGTTAGTATCGGACAGCTGACCTCAGTCAACCCCTCTCTTTATTGCTGTCCGGCCCTGTCCTGACTTTATCTCTGCCACATATTGACTCGCAGCTCGCTTCTATTTGCATTTATTTCCAAGTTGAACGCACTGCGTCGTCGTTGTCGTAACTGGGCAGAGGGCAGAGCCATCCATTCGCCAGGTTAAAGGTGTCAAAGTACCCAACAGCTGCTACCCAAACCAAAACAGTGGAGACAAAAAATGAATTTTTATGTGGAATCAATTAAGTCAATAGGTGTGTGACACGCCCCCCTATCGTGTCCCTCTCTCCAGCCTACTGCTTCATTGATTGTGCGAAGCAATTTTCGCATTGTTTGCACTTTTAAGTGGCCATGGACGCTTGGCGCTTGGCACTTGGCCCAGCTTCTGTCCCACTTTAGCCCCCCTCCCTCTCCTGTTTGCCTAGAGCGGTCACACTGCTTTGATTAAACGTTTTGTAATTGTTTGATAGTTTTCTATGCCAGGCATGTGGCAGAAATTAGAGCTGAACACGTGTTTTTAGACACGACACAAACGTGAAAAAAAAATATTTCTGTTCTGAAATTAAGACTAGGTTTGGACTTGCATCATAAAGTCACTTCATGGTTTGTGGCTTAAAGCTGTTAAAGCGCAGCTCTGCCATAAATTCATTCATATACTAAAATCAAAGTTCAAAGCGTAAGTAATTCAAAAAATAAACAAATAAATAAACAAATGCTTTATGAGCTATAAAGACTATACACTACAAGCTCGTTAGACTAAACTAATATAAATAATAAGTTATTTAAATAAGTCCCGCATATATTTAGCAAAAACCTCCCGACTGCGGTATATTCTGTTTCCAGTCTGTTCCTTTTTCCTTATTTGTGGGGACGGCAGTGATCATGGAACAATTATTTTTAGTCAAAACCTTCAAGCCTGTCATTAGTAGTCTGCATATCAAATTTAATTACTCTAGCTATAAAGATGTGGGAGATATACGTATTTTACTAAATGATGGGGTAGGAAAGATCTTAACACTTTATCCGATGAGGGAATATAGCTCTAGCTTTAAAGAACAAATTTTAAAAACTAAAAACATGAAGCATATTTCACCTATAACCGAGGGTTCACTCTGTTAAACTCTTTTACTGCTTCTTGTTATGTTAGAATTCCCAACCATCTCATATGCAGAATAAATGAATACTTATTACAGCCAAACGACATACTTGTTAGCCCAAATACTCAAGGTTTTTCTTGTACGGTAACAAATAAATCTTTTGCATAGATTGTCGAAAACGAGCACAGTTATGAGATCTGTCTGTTACACCAAGATACGCCATATAACAAATGCATTAACTGAGTCTTGCTGCATTTTTATGTTTTCCAAGATTTCCATTTGATGTCTTTAAGGTTGCCGTCTTTATAATGCCCAGCATTCAGTGTTTTTTTTATTAAATATTTTTTGCTCCTGTGCCAAGCTTCCACACTCGGCAGTCCAATAATATTTAACTACATATTTTTTATGGCTTGCATTTGTCGCATGCAACGGCAGGCACATTGCTCGCCACATGAATAGTAACACGTCAAGTTGCACAGCATTTTAGCCGTATTTCTTGTAATTAATTGCACACCCCTGTTAGTGAGCTATATACGATTTTAACTAATTGTAGGCTCCATTAATTAGACACAATTTGCATAACAACAAAAACAGAAACTCGTCCGCTGACTTTGACAAATGTGCTCACCGCACTGCTGACAGTTAACAATTAGAGAGGCAGCCATCGATCACCTTTAGGAGCAATGTGCTCCTATTCAAAGTGTCAGCTGTGTGTGCGTGTGTGGGCATGGGTGTGAATACTTAGACTATTCATACTCGCATACTGAGTACTACAGTGAATGTATACTGTCTTGCAAGCTCATTTGCATTTTGCAGTGCTGCACTCAGACTATGCTGATTTCTTACTTATCTGCTGTGCATTTATCGATGCGACACTTCAGATTAAACTGCTTTAGGAAATGAAACTTTAAAACGATAAGCAGTTCGATTTATTTGGAATACCCTTGTCTGATATGTTGTAGGAAGAGAGTATGTAAAGTTAGTGCATATTTAAATAGTTAAGAGGCTTGGAAAATGAGTGTAAAAAAAGTGTATAAATAAAGGGTAAATTAAGGTAGAAAGCTGGTTTATGTTACTAGCTTCCATCATTAAAGATCGATTTAAAAATACATAGATTTGGATGCATAAATAACTATTAAAATATCGATAAAATAACAGATTGTTGGAAAACACTTCCAAGGTATAAATATTGAAACCGATCTAATCGCTGGAATTTTAAAAACTCTAGTGAGATGAAATGAAAATAGCAATAACGTCTATAGAACATCAAGCAAATATCAATAATACAAAGATTATTTTAATAAATTGAGCTAAATCAACAGAATTAAATCCTAAATTAAAACTCTGAAACAAATTAGAAAACTTCGATAAATTAAGGAGTAAATGTCGTTTTACACTTTTCAATACATTTTTCTTTAATCTATTAATATTTAAAAAAAAAAAACTAATTTTTTAAGTTATTTAGTTTTAAAATATTTTTTTATTTGTGTATCCTAAAGCGAGTTGATAAGGCCGTTGTAGTTCATTTTAATAAGTATATTGCATTCTTTATTAAAATTCTCCTCCTACGCGTTTCGGCGTTTTCAATCTGTTGTTAAATATTTTTTTTAAGACCCTTACGTCGTATTTTGATAAATTTTCTATAAAAGATATACCCATATTGAGTGTAGGGTGTTTTAATAATCGTTCATAGCGTTCACAGTCTGTGCACTTGTTATTCAATTTGTCCTGGCAGACAGACAAAAGAAGCCCTCAGGGGCAGCACAGGAAACAAGGCAAGCAATTGACAACACAAGTATCCACACACTATAAGCATTACAGCATTACAAGTATGGGTTGATATATGGAGTGAAAGTGCAGAGACAAACGGAACGAATTTCATAATGTGCGGCAATGGCGAGTGCTGGGCCAAAAGACAATAAGCCACATTTGCCAATGCCAACAGCCAGCCAATGCCAAGCTAAACACAAGTTACAAAGAGACTGTTGAAGTTGCTGCAGTGCACGGGTCGTATGAGTAATGAAAAAACACAATGCAAGGGACATGGCGGAAGGCACATGACACACACAAAAACAACTGTGACAAAGATGAAGTTTTCATTACGCAGTCAGAAGACAGCAAAAAAAAAATGAAAAAGAAAGATACAATAATAACTAATGTCGGATGCTGACTGGAAATGAGTCACGGAAAAGGACAACGCACTGAATGAGGTGCCCGAATGGAGGCGAGTAGAGTAAACAAACAAAACCGAGCAAACAAACAGACAATGCAAACAACTGTCGACCTAATTCGATGCAAAGTCAATTAATTCGAGCAGATTAATTAGTTAAGTCGAAACTAGTTGACACGGGCCGCACCTCAATTACAGTTTTTCAGTTTCCAGTTACCCCGAACCGTCCCGAACCGCCTCGACCCAAGTTCAGGTACGGCCCGTAATGGCCTCCTGTGCCGTACGCCGGACATTTGTTGACTATGCTGTCATTAGCGCGTCCAATCACCCCAAACTGGCTATGCAATCCAGCGCCTGTGTCTTTTATCAACTGTCAGTTGACTTTTTAATGCGCCATTCGTCCCTTTTAATTGTCCTCCTGATAGATGGTCCTGTGTCGCGGTTATCCTGTGTTTCTTCATTCCACCCACTAGTTTCTTTTTAACGGCTGTTGACTTTTGGCCAACGTTTGTGACACCTCCCCGACGATGAACCTGCTCAGGGAATATTTTTAAACGAGTTCAAGTTTAGCTTACAGACTACGAGCTAAGACTGTTTGTGAATCACTTGTTTATGTTTTTAAAGCTGATTAGTTTTGAGATTAGCTTCAATCAGTTTACCTATTAAGTATGCACGCTTGTTTTAATTTAGGAAAAACAACACCCAGTGGATTAAAAAATACAGACAGTGTACCTAAGCCAAACTTACGTTTTCCAAGTAATTCAAATAAAAACTTATATAACATTGGAAACAGGTATTTTCTAACCTTATATTGCGGCAAATTTGTCACAGAAGAACATCTTATCTGCGCATGATATATAAAAACATACCTATTGGGGTCTATTTAACCCTTAAAGTCCATGAAACCGACCAAATCATAGAGAAAAACAGATGAACACGGCAATATAGTTTAGATCATTGATTGGAAAGAATAGTATGTGGAATTCATAAGGTCAGAAAGCCTTAATCTGCCTTGGCATTGTAATAGTATATAATATTTTTTACAATTTCTAATAGTACAGGGTATTTATAAACATTTCGCATAGAATTTGATTTATTTTGAATTCAGCTAGCAAAGTTAGGAGCTTAAGAAACTTGGAAAGCTAATTTATTTAAAACTTTACAAAGTGAACAAATTAAAAATTCTCAATTAAAATATAAATATTTATATGAAGCTCTTTTAAAAATTGGAAAAACCATCAATCAAGGTCTGGAACTTGTTTAAAATCAATATTTTCTCGAATATATAAGGTTATTTAAGATTACTACTTTACTTGAACAAATGTAAATCAATCCACAACCTTCACACTCCTAGACGTTCAGTAAACTGTAATCAAATTGTCAACATTGCAAAAAGTTGTCCGCGCCTCCAATGCCAAAGGCATTGCCTTTTAAATAAGTATTAACAAACCATTTAGAACATTATGTAAACAGAAACTGCCGCTAATTGGATGCTTAAAATGCCTGCTAACTAAATACCTGTCACAATTAGGGGAAGGTCTTAGAACGGCAGCCAAATGGAGGCGCCTTCCCATCCACTTTAGTAAAGATGTAGGAAATCAGCTGAATATACGCATACAAGCTATGATCATTTGTGTGGGGTACTCGTAATGTGTTATGTGAGTATGTATGAATACTCGCTTATAAATTATGAACGCCTTCATTACAATTGCTGACGCTCAGGCATGCGAATAATGCTGATAAAATATGTAGATGATATGTTGAAGCAGGAACCGCTCACAGACACGCATTTATAATGACATTTTAAATGCTTGGGGTTTATGCGTATAGAACTACGAGTACGTATAACAATGGCGTCAGACGTCCCTTATCCTCCACATGTTCGTGTCCTTGGCGCCCTTTAAACGGAAATGATGTCCAATCCACCCACGAAAAATTAATTCTGTCAGCGTTTTTTAGTGAAATATGCGTGTGTGGCGGAGCAGGAGGGGAATCAGCTTGTAAAAATGGTTTGGGGCCAATGCGGCCATAATAATAACTATTTGGGATAAGTCGGCGCCAATGTTGTTTATGTGCTGAAGCAACCAGTTGGGACATGATAAAGTGCTAACTTCTTGACTCTATTGAAAATATGTATAGTACTTTAGAATTTAGAGCTGGCATATCAATATATTTTGAATATTTGTTGAGCTCTTATGCTCAGACACATTAACAGAAAATGTATTAGATCAAACATTATAGGAAATCAACCAGAGTAGGTTAGAGTTGAAAACAATTAATCGTATTTAAATATTTATCGAATTAATAATAACCCATAAACATACAAATATACATATTCTTAACGATAATTGTAAACTTTAGTTGTTAACAAGATATAGGGGTGAAAAGTTCATCTCAAGACAGCTATAATCATAATCCTTTAGTTTAGAAATCATTATGATCTTAATTTTCGTTCTTTCTGAAATATGTTAAGCATTGTAATTCCAGAAGATTTTACTTAATATTCTTTCTAAGATCTTAATTTATTGTTCGCCAATACGAATATTATTCTAACGTATTCTTAAATTTTGAATAAATACTTTAAGGCAATCTTTAGTCTACCTTCATCTATAATTTCATTAAAAATTTAATCTACTACTTCAAAAAAAACCCTCCAACCCCCTAGTTTGTTCCAAATTCTATGACAAAACATTTGTTACCAATTATGCATTGAATTGTATTTTTCCGCTTACAAAATTTTCTATATTTGTTTGGTTTTGTTATCACAAAATCAATACGCGATGACGCGGACACTTCAATGGGCGTGCGGTAGAACGGGGAGGATGATTGTGTGGGCTCGTTTCGATAACCCATATGCTAATAACTAATATCTGTATTATATTTATTTATGGCTTGTATTGGAATTGGACGTATGCAAGCACACGACCAAACAATAACAATAACAACAACAACAAACGGCGTCATTAGCAGGAAAAATCTTATCAAATTACGCATACGCCGTGTGGCGCACATTGAATGGTTAGAGTCGAACGTAGGATTTAAAGCCGCCCTCATTAAGTAAATCATGATTGAGGTCAAAGCGAGCTTATTAAACCACATTCATAATTTTATTAGTTCTGACGAGTTTGTTGATGAGGATGATGAGCAAATAGTCGTAGCTAAACCCACCACAAAAATAGCAGACACATAACGCAGGGGTTGCACTTGAATGGGGCTGGGGTTGGGGCACGGATACTTAAGTCCTAGTGTCATCCACTTGTGGACGCCACACTCTCAGCCATTTGTTTGATTTCATCACAGGATTTTCTTTGCCTTTCTTTTGCAGCGCTGGATGTTTACTTTCCCACCACCTCCGTGAAATTCAAGCTGCCCATCAATGAGGAGTCGGAGAGCATATTCTCCAAGATACCACTGGCCCACTTTCAAGTGCTGCGCTTCGAGAACAATCAGCCGGCCCTTGACTACATATACAGCTTGGAAGAGAATCCTTTGCTGCGTATCAATGCCAGCTCCGGAGAGGTTTTTATGCGCAACGATTACCAATCGGTCAATGCCAGTGTGAAGTACGTGCTGACCGCCTTTCCAGGCAGCCAGGACGAGGATGACAACGAACAGCTGGTGCAGCAGGTGGCTCATCTGACGCTGGAGCTAACCCCCCAGCCCCTAGCCGATTACTGCGTGGAATTGGAACACATTTGCTTTTGGAGTGGCGCTCAATATACCATTGCCGAGTCCATTACGCACGGCAAGAGCAACGCCGACTTCGAGCCGGTTCTCATTGGTGCTGTCAACACGCCTGCTACCAGATATCTCTGCCCGCACAGATCCGTGGAGTATGCCCTGAAGGCGGGCAGCGAACATTTTGCCCTTAAACAGAATCGTTTGTACACTAAACAGCCCTTGGATCATGATGAACTGAATGGTCTACAACCGCGTGCCGGCCAGCTCCAGGCTACCATCAGTTGTACTGTGAAGCTATCGCCGCTGGAGCAGCGTCAATTTTGGAGGAGCTACAACATCACGCTGTTGGATAGGAATGATAATGGGCCAAGACTTCAGGAACGTCAGCCACATTTTAACTTCTTTCTGCAGCAACCCTACTTCAAGGCGGTAAGTGTGCGGTAGAGCTGGTAAACAATCGATAGTATCGATGGCTTCTAGTTTTTTTAAGGCTTTCCTTCTATAGATACTATAATCCATAATTCGTAACAAAACCCAATTTTTTAAATTAGTTTGAAGTTTGTGTTAGAACTGAAAAACAATCGATAGTATCGATGGGTTTTACCTACTATTAAGGGTTTTTCTCCAATACGTACATTCTATCTTTCATCTATACTATCGATATACAACTAAGCTAATATTTGCGATTAAAAGCCAACTTTTTGAAATGAGTTTAAGCCACATGGCTACATGAATTGTCAAGAATCGCAGAGCACACTCACGTAGACCTCTAAAATAAGCAATTGTATTGGACTCCCTTTAATTGTTGAGAATCGCAGAGAAGGGCACTAACAGAAGACCTCGGAAATAGTATAGCTTTTATAGCACTACCATTCAATTTGAGAAGTTTAATTTTGCCATGCAATAATAAATTCGATGGTTTACGAACTATGAAAACTTGTGAGAGTATCGAAATTTAAAGCAATCAATATCGATACTATCGAATGACAGCACAATCGATGGCTTTCCAGCTCTACGATGTGAGGCTCTAGACCCGGCCCAGACAATCGTCTGGCCGCTGTCTACCTGGTGGGTGCGGGCTTATTGAATTCTCGCTTGATGAACGTCCGCAGGACACGCAACCAAAGTGGCAGAGACGCCAACCCCCCGCACCACCCCGCCATTATTTGGCCATTACCAAGTCTGGCAGAGAGTTCGCCTCCGTTTCCGCAGCGCGTCATTAAAAACGCGTAACGTTTTACGGGCTTTTATGATTGCAGCACGACAGCGCGAAGGGTGTCAAGTGACTGAGTTGGCTCTTAAAGTTGCCCCCATGGTAGCTTTAAGTTTGTGGATCACTTTGGCAAGTGTGTGTGTGTGGGGGAAAGGAGGGGTTCAAATTATGTTGTCATGTTGTGCCATGTTGGGCCCAGAGCCAAGCCTATCCCCGAGGAGCGCTAGGAGCCACAAAAACTGTGTCATTTAGTTGTTAGTTAGTTGCAAGTAATTGCTCAACATCGTCAAATTTTCTAATACTCGTATATAAAAACTGACGCTAAAGTTGAGCCATTACATAAACTGTAGTTGGTAATTCGTATTTAAATTAAGTGCACAGCACATAAAAATAATGTAATATACGAGTAGGAGCACATTTATTTGAAATGTGTCCAAATGAGAATGGTGGAGAGTGTGGAGGGTGTGTCCGAGCGGAGCTGCGAGTTATTGCTGACAGGCGTTAGGAATTTTTGTCAAAATGTCAGCACTTAAGGCACTTTCCTAATATATAGTTATGGCCAAGTAATAAGATCATGCCACAATATAAATAGTTTGGCTTGGTAAGGAGGAGAGTCTAACAGTTTTGCAAGACTTCTTCAGTACTTCAGCACATATATAACATAATCTTAACTTTACTTACTGACTAGGTAGAGTCCATTGCTGGATCCTTTTCCTTTTTAACCCTGCCTTAACAGTAAGAAGCCTAGCCCAACCTTCAGCACCCAAGCATTCATTACACAAGTCAAAAACTGGCAGTGTCATGAAATGTTTTATAAACTGGTTAAACTGCTTACTCAGGGGAGTCATATACCCCAAAGTCCACCCAGAACAAATGTCAGCTCCCCAAAGTGTTAGCCTCCTTGCCCCATTTGCTGACCTTGTATAGAGAAAAATTCAAATAAGAACTGTAATTACGCTTACCCAGAGCCGAGTTCCTCGGAGAGCAGCGCTGCAATTTGCGCTGGAGGTCACTGGGAGCGTTCCAGGGAGCATTTAATTAGCGCTGGTCAGTTAATGAGAATGCTAATGAAGCTAACCCCATTGCAGAACGAGCCGGTGGGTGAGAAAATTATCTATCTGGACAAGGACACACTGGCTGCCAATGAGCATCTTGGTTTTGCCGTACTAAATGACTCACTTGGACTGATGCAAACCGATTGCCACGCCTATGAAGCGGATCACACGGGCAGGCCGCACACCATCATCAGCTGCCGTAGGTGCAAGGATACGTGCTCCTTAGGGCATTCAATTAATCTCTTTTTGTTGGTTTTAGAGCTGCGCTTTGCCAGGGACGGTGTACTGCGTCGGACGCCCTACTGCATCGATTTGAGGGCCAGAGATTTGACAATTCAGCTGAAGAATATGACCCCAACAGCCACGGCACACATCTGCCTGCAAGTGGACACCAGCCGGTTGCATGAGAGCGACCAGGAGCATCCACAGGCGCTGCCATTGCGTGTGCGCCAGCAGAGAATCTTTGACAGCGGCGATGACATGCAGCATGCGGGTATGGCGGGACATCGCCTTATAAGCATTGACTACGAGAAGGATGTGTTCGTGCAACGCGCCGCAGCTGCCTACTATCGTGTGGCACAGCCGGAAACCTTTGTGGAGCTACTGCGTCAGCGCGCCTGGCGATTTGCCCTTGCGGAGGATCGCAGCGGCGCCTTTGCGATCACCGAGACGGCTGGCATTGTCTATGTGCGCGATACGCTGGCGCTGGAGCATGCACTTGAGACGGTATACTTTTTGAATGTGACCTGGCAGGATCCGGAAAAGCTGACGCACGCCTTTGTCATCAATGTGCATCTGGCGGTCGGCAGGCCAGCGAATGCCAGCTGTGAGCTGAAGCTTAAGTCACGCTCGCAGACCTGCGCCCAGGTCAAGTATCGCGAGCAGTGCGGAAAATTCTGTGGTCTGGCGACAAATGGTGGCGCCTGCATGTGGCGTGGTACCAGCGCGGCCATGTTTAGCCGCAACTATGGCTCGTGTGTGCCCGATGCACGTTACTGTCCGGATCACGTCTGCGATGCGCTGGAGGAGCTAAATCCGCATGCTTGTCCGCAGGACTGCACGCCCGGTAGTCGCATAGTGGGTCCACATAGCAGCAATGCTAACAAGCGTGGCATACTCATTGGCTCCGGCACCTGCATCTGCGAGGACAATGGCAAATGCTCCTGCGCCCCGCTGAACGATGAGGAGGATAACAAGGCGCGACGACAGCGCAAACGTAAGAATGAAACGGATGCCGAGCTGGTTAGCGCAACTCCTGTGCACGTGCCGGGACAGCAGGAGCAGGATGCACTGACGCTGGGCGTGCTCCATTGGGCGGGCATGGAGTGCAATCGCTACTGCATTCTGGTCGTCGTCAGCTGCCCGCTGCTCTTCGTGCTGCTGTTGCTCTGCCTGCTGCTCTCGCAGCGCAAGTTGTGGCAGCGACGCCTCGGCAAACAGTCAGCGACGCCAGGCGGCAAACAGGCACTCCCGCTCAGCTTGGAGCCGTTGGGCGGCGATGGCGATCTGGCGTTGATGCCGCTGCAGAGCGGCTTCAAGTTTGAGAGCGCCGATGCCAAGTGGGAGTTTCCGCGGGAACAGCTGCAGTTGGACACGGTGCTGGGCGAGGGTGAGTTTGGTCAGGTGCTCAAGGGTTATGCCACGCAAATAGCCGGCCTGCCTGGGGTTACCACAGTCGCCGTCAAGATGCTAAAGAAGGGCGCCAATTCCGTGGAGTATATGGCGCTGCTCTCTGAATTCCAACTGCTGCAGGAGGTCTCCCATCCGAATGTCATCAAATTGCTTGGCGCGTGCACGCAGTCAGAGGCGCCGCTGCTCATCATTGAATATGCCCGCCATGGCTCACTGAGAAGCTATCTACGGCTCAGCCGCAAGATCGAGTGCGCCGGGGTTGACTTCAGTGATGGGGTTGAGCCCGTCAATGTCAAGATGATGCTCACATTTGCCTGGCAGATATGCAAGGGCATGAACTACCTGACGGAGCTGAAGGTAGGTATCTGTTTAGAGTATATAGACAGCTGCTTTATATTGTAATCCCGCTCAGCTGGTGCATCGCGACTTGGCTGCTCGCAATGTTCTGCTAGCCGATGGCAAAATTTGCAAGATATCCGACTTTGGGCTGACGCGCGATGTCTACGAGGACGATGCCTATTTGAAGCGATCACGGTATCGAGTGCCCGTCAAGGTAAGCGGCTCAACCAGCCATAAGAGCTGGAGTATTCATGTGAGCTTCTCGTTTCAGTGGATGGCGCCTGAATCGCTGGCGGATCATGTATACACCAGTAAGTCGGATGTTTGGGCTTTTGGTGTGCTCTGCTGGGAGCTGATCACGTTGGGCGCCTCACCGTATCCAGGCATAGCCCCACAGAATCTCTGGTCACTACTAAAGACGGGCTATCGCATGGAACGTCCAGAGAACTGCTCCGAGGCTGTCTACTCTGTAGTGCGCACCTGCTGGGCTGATGAGCCCAACGCGCGTCCCTCCTTCAAGTACCTAGGCGCCGAGTTTGAGAAGCTGCTGGGCAACAATGCCAAGTATATTGAGCTGCAGACAAATGCCGTGTCCAATCCGCTCTACTGCAGCGATGAGGCGGCACTTATGAACAGCAATGAACTAAGCGAACAACTGGGTGAACCGGAATCCCTGCAGCATCTGTGGTCGCCGCCCAAGATGAACATCTACGATGTGCAGGATTGTAGCAACAGTCGTGACGAGTCCGTATCAGAGTTTCAAGCATCGTCGTTGGCAGCAGCAGCGGCAGCGCCACCTGGCTACGATCTGCCACGCCCACTGATCGAGGCCAATACCACGGAGCAGGTGCTGCGCTATGAGAACGATCTTCGCTTTCCACTCAACATACGCAAGTCCAGCTGCGCGCCCAGCTACAGCAACATGACCAACGGAGGTCCTGCGGCCACTGCTCTGCCCCACTATGCGGTGCCTGTCAAGCGTGGCCGCTCCTATTTGGATATGACCAACAATACGCTGATTCCAGATAATCTAGATAATCGCGATTTTGAAAAGCATCTATCCAAGACCATCTCTTTTCGATTCTCCAGTTTGCTTAATCTCAAGGAGCCGGAATCACCGCAGGGACAGGCAGAGGATGCCGTTTAGAGCCAAAAAGAGTCTTCACCTTTGATTCCATTTACAATTTGAAACTGTGCCTGTTTTTTAGTTCAAATTGTTTGTTAATTAGTTTTAATATTAAAATGATGCCAAAATAGTTCGAATACTCTGTTGCATTTACGTTCAGAAACTTGCAAAACATTATACAAAAGATTCCCAATCCTGTCCCTATCCTTTATTCATTGCCTGGTTCAGCATTGCAAGCTAAGTCTCAAATAATTCATCACTTAATCATTTTTATTCACATAATACAAAAGTATTGTTCTATAAATTTCTCCTCACATTAATCTTCAATTGTCAAGACCCAAAATATTTGGGTTAAATATCAACTCCCATTTCCAATCGAATTATATTATGAACTATGATAACTTATGCCATTTTTGAGAGCTAACGATGCCTTCAAATAAAATCAGAATCTAATTGTTAAGTCTAAGCTTTTATTTGTATATTTAATCTAAATGAAATACGCTTCTTGTCACTAAAATGAAATGACCATAGTTTAGCTTAAGGCAACATTTTATAAAGTAATTTCCTAGAGGCTTGTCTCATATAATTTGTTATATCAAATTAAGCATACCAAATATTTATTAAAATTTTATATTTTACTTCAGCAAAACTTTCAAATACGGCAGAAAATTACTGCACAAGAATTTTCAAAAGTATTTTTATCACTTATCTCTTAGGCACTTGCATTGATTTAGCCATAAATGAAAGATATGTTAAGATAAGCTATCGGACCATTTGTACTTATTGATGTATGTATATGCCAAAAAAAAACTAGACTGTAAATATTTATAAATATATAAATTTGTATGCTATTTCTACTATAAAATATTCACATATGTGTAAACTACAAACAAAAATACAAGAACAAACCATTTTCAGTGTCTACTCCTCTTCGGGTACAAGCAGATTAAGATTCGCAGCGCTGCCCACGCTGCCGATAAAGGTTTCCTCATCGCCACGCACCGATAGCGATTCCCGGCCCGTGCAAACCTTGCGCTCTCTGATCATGGCCGTGCGCTCCCAGCGTGATCCTTTGCAGCTGCTGCAGCTGTGCTTTGGCAGCTTAAAGACTGTGGTAGTGCGATTGCCACAATCCTTGCATTGAAAGAATCTCTTTTGGGCGTCGACCACTTTGAGTGGATGCTTCTCCTTTTTGCAACGTTCAGCGGCCGAGAAGGCTGTGTATTTGCAACGCTGACAAATGACCGCCTTGCAGGGCATTTTATAGGTGTTTAGCATTTTCTCCTCCATAGCCTCCTTGCGCTCCAGTTTGTTGAAGTAGTCGTCCTGCGCCTCCTGTTCTCGCATCTCCACCAGATTCGAGTGTGTCGATGTGGCGGCCATGATGCGTTCAATGCGTGATTTACGCATCAATTCCCGTTCTTCTTCCTCTATCTTCTGACGCTTCGCACTGCTGGAGAACTTATCGTTGAGGTCATCAATGGCCCGCCGTTTGCCCGACTCAGTGCCACGCGTGGAATTTGGATTCACTTTCTCCAGCGGCTTCTTTTTAAGCAGCGCAGCTGCTTTCAGTTTGGCGCTCTGCGCCTGCCGTGCTCCAACGTTCACATCAAAGCTGAAATTCTCGCTGCCTGCCAGCTTGGGCGTGAGGCTGGCATCGAAGGAGAAGCCGCGATTCTTAAACTTGTCCGGCACGCTCTGTGGCGTTGTGGGTGTGACAGCTGCTGTTGATGTGGGCGTTGCAGGCATTATGGGTGCTGCTTTTGCTTCTTTCTGGAAGCGTTCACTTTCCTCCCGTAGCAAGCGCAGTCGCTCCAGATCCTGATACCTCTGCTTAGTGGATGCCTCTACATTGCCAGCCAGCCGTGATACGGGACCGCCACGCTCGGCATAAGGCACACCCACTGGCTGAGAAGCCTTGGGCTTGGACTCGTGATTTGCAGTATGGGCAAAAGGCGACACATCGTAGCCAGCTAGCTTGCTAAGGCGTTCGCGCTCTTTGTTAATTAGCTTCACACTTTTGCGTGCTGGTACCGCCGAGAAGGTCTGTCCTCCATAGAATACTTCGCTCTTGCCTATTAAAAGAGGTGAAAATGTAAGCGCAATAAATAAGTAAGCTGCGTCTTCTTACCCAGCACTTTGTTGCGCAACTCGTTGAGGCCGCGACCCGTGGTGGATGATTGCAACTCAGAGCGCCTGGACATCTTGCCGTACTCTTGCTTCACATGGAACACACAGTAATCGCAGTCGGTCAGATTTACCAGTGATGTGCATTTCTCGCCATTCTTTTTGGTCGCCCGGCAGGTGCCCAAATCCTTGGACTGACCCAGTATCATCACTTTCTGGGAGGTATCAATGGACAGGCAGGCGACATCCTTGCTACCCGCTCGCTTTTCAAATATTGTTGGATTAAGCACTGCTATGCACATACCTTCTGCGGTTTTCCAAAGCGTTTTGTGTGCCTCTTTGAACAGAAAAACTGATGCAGATTTTACCTCACCTCTCAGATCAGATAGACGCCACGTGGAAAAGGGATCACCTTTCTTGGTATTGCGCACCGGCTGCTTAGATACCAAGGCGCCGGCGATGACCCAATCCTTTGCCAGATCGCCACGCTCTATGTGTAATGCCAGGCCAGAAAAGGGCACTGCCTTGCGCCCGTTCATGCGTTCCTGCAGCAATGTGCTCGATATTAGAGGATTGATCATTCGCAGCCCAAACACAGGATCTGTATATGTGGTCGAGATCGGCGTTTGCTGCGCGGATTGACTGGATGTTGTGGCTGCTGCTGACGTGGGTTTTTGGGAAAAGTTGCTTGTCAAGGCCGTCCGCGTAATGGGATTGTGCGGATTCTTGAGACGCAGCACCTCCGGTTGCGGTGTTGAGGTGACCAGTTTTACAGTTGACCTCAATGACTGATCCACCTCTCGCGCCACTTTCGTTTCATGCGCACTTTCGCGTTGCTGTTTAAGTTTTTTATTGATATCACTGCCATATTCATTGTACTTGCGTTCCAAGAAGTTCTTGACCTCTTCGTCGTCAGATGAATCGAGTTCCGGCTCTGTGGGTTTTCCTTTTGCTTTTGCGTATTTGTCTTTTTTGGATTCACCGTCACTTCATAGCTAAATGCGTCTGCAAAACTGCTGTCTTCGCGAATCCGAGGTGCTGCATTGGGCAAGGTGGGTGGTGGCTTTGGTGCTGAGTTTGCATTTGGAGCATTTGCATTGTTCGCATTATCGTTTTCCGCTTCACCAAGCAGTTTTTCAAGTGCCAATATCTCGGCCTCGTCTTCTATGCTTATGTCTGTTTGGGATACGTTTGCGGGACCCATTGTCTATTTTTTATTAAAGAATACTAATAATGTGTAACGAATTGTCCAATATAGCGCGCACACAAATCATTTTTGGCGGGCCCAGCTGGTGTGTATAGAGTAACGTCATAAGGCTCGCCTTTTCCAACACTGCCGAATACATATCGCTAGCAACGCTGATACTTTTTACACAGTCAGTGTTGTGTAATCGAAATTCTGGCTCAATTATAAACTTGGTTGTTCACAATGCTCATCTATAATAATAATAAAAAACTTGTCGGTTGCTTACCTTAAAATAACTGCATTTTAATAATTTACACAGAAAATATATATGAGTATAAAATGTCTTGATTAGTCGCTAGCTGGCATAGAATTAAATCAACCAACACCAAAATGAACAATATATACATATATAAACCTTTGTAGATTTTTCAATACTTATTTAGAATATCTTCACAAATTGTTGACTGACCGCGATTTGCATGTTGTAGCATAAAATTGAACCAACCAATGAAAAATAAATATGAACCCTTAGATTGTTCAATTGAACAAGCAGTTCTTTTTCGTTCATGCGCAACCCAACACTAATTTCTTCGTCAATATGTCATCTTTCGGCTTTTGCTCACGAAAAGTTTAGTAGCAGAGCACCGTAATATTTAAATTAAATGCTCTGGATAGTGATAAATCGCAAATATCCGCCTGTCTAATAAACAACAACAATACGAAACATCAAACCGACAACAAGGTGACAGCTGCAGCGGCTCTCGTAAAGCCCTGAAAATTGTCAAAAAAAATTGCGGTTGGACAGAGACGGACGCGGTGCCGAAAAGAGAAGCGTGTATTTAGTGTTTAAGTATAAAGTTTTTTTTGCCTTTAGTATAGGCCTACTGTTCCACCCGGCAATTAGTACGCAGGTAAGAAATCCAAAGCCAATCAACAGCTTCCACTACCAGCGCATACTATGTACATATTTTGTTTGCAGTTTGCAAATCTGTGTTTTTGACCGACTTTTGTATTCGCTTTCATACCGCATGTCATATAGATAATCGTGGTTGTTTTTGTGGTTAGAAGCTTGGTTCAAGTCCGTTCCCCGGTCTCCGGTCCCCACGTGCATATCTCCCTTGCGCATCTAATATTACATTTGTTGTTGCTGCTTGTTGATAGCCTTTGACTTGTGCTTTGTTGTTGTCCTTATCGCAATGCAACTTTGCCTGAACGCATGCTGGGCAAACGGGCACAGAGATAATTGATCCAAAAGAGCTTTAAAAATTGAAGCACAGAGTTGCCACACACACACTCACAACAATCGCAATAACAACAGCAACAATGATTGTCCATTTGCCGTTGCATTTGCACTTTTCGTTTTACGCATTTTCGCATTCCAGGGCATTTGCATCGCCTGCGCGTGTTTTGAGTTTTCATTCGCCTGCCACCTCTTTAGCTCTGCTCTCCTCTCCTTTCCTTTCCTTTCCTTTCCTCTCTCGCACACATCATTCGCTCTCTCATGCTCTTTCTGCATGTCATCTGTCGCGGTCAGCGGTCAGTAGCCGGCCCCGACCGCGTCCCCAGCGCACACATTGCAAAAAAAAAAATGGCTCAGTGTGTAATTTTCATTTTGAAAAGTCGAAATCAGTTTATTATGTCGACCAACGTCGAGCTCATCCGCACCCTCAGCTTACCTTCAAAGCACTGGCAAAGAAAAACACAAACGAACAGTTATCTTCGGTGTGCCGATGATATAGTATTGTACCCTTGCAGAAAAGTTATTCTACGGATTTTTACTATTCAGCTTACATGATAGTGTTCCGATTTTGATCACCTATAACCAAACTATATTAGGAACAAAAAAAAAGGCTATCTTCAGAGTGCTGAAGCTTTGTAATATACCCTAGAACCAATGTTTTTATACAAATCTCAATTTTCGCCCGATTTTGATAAAAATTATAGGAAACTATTTGAAGTATAATAAAACTGTCACTTAGTTTGGATGTAATACAAAAAGTTCTTCATACAAAAACAATTTCCTACCGATGTTTCATTATTTAGGTTATATGATATGGTGTTCCGATTTTGATCACATTAACCAAATTATATTGGGAATAATAAAATTTGCAATTGTTCAGTTTGATTGAGATATCCGTAAAAACAAAATGGTTTCTTATACAACGCATTCTTGCACCGATTGTTCCTTTTGGCAGCATTATGATACAGTGATCCGATTTCATTCCGGATCTCAGCCAAATTAAATTTTTATATGCGTTACATATTTTGTGACATGGTTATATTACCCTCTGCAAGGGTATGTACAAAACATCTGTCAATTTATGTTGAAGGCGTCGCCTTTTGACCTTTTTTACGCCCGCCTCCCCTTCCCACCCTCAATAGATTTTGTTACTCACTGCTGCTGACCAAAATGGAAATGTTTGTTGTCTATCGTAGAATTGTCGCAAAAACTTGACTTAGGACGCACTGCGTCGGCCTGACAATTTGTCTGCATGTTGAATGTTTCTACGTGTGATCCACAAGATTTTGCCGGTATGTGTTATAGTGGTTAACAGTTTAACAGCCGTTGTTTAACGCATTCTTGTTTAATACATTTGATATCGCTTGAAATTCAGTTTCGACCTTGTTGCACACGCTTCAGTTACACAGTTGGCCACAGTTGGCATTCAGTTCAATTGGCATACATATAAATAGGCTCCAAAATCTGTCGCACATGGCCAGTTGCAGTTTGCTACTTCACAAGATTGCATGATTTTTAATTAACAGTAACTGTTAATCACAACACTCTCTATCCCCCCTCTCTCTTTGTTCAGTGCTGCAACGATAAAGATATGAGTTCAAATATATTTCTAACGACAGCGGAGAATGGACTGCGACACGATAAAATTGTTATACTCGATGCTGGCGCACAGTATGGCAAGGTAAGTAATCGATTTTATATACCAATTCGATAATTTATGAATTTGTTGGAATACATTTTGTCAGGTCATCGATCGAAAAGTTCGGGAACTTTTGGTGGAATCGGACATTATGCCTTTAGATACGCCAGCGTCAACGATACGTGAGAATGGCTATCGGGGCATCATCATATCCGGCGGACCCAACTCAGTTTATGCCGAGGATGCGCCCACATACGATCCCGATCTATTCAAGCTGAAAATACCCATGCTTGGCATCTGCTATGGCATGCAGTTAATCAACAAAGAATTTGGCGGCTCTGTCCTCAAGAAAGATGTGCGTGAGGATGGTCAACAGAATATTGAGATTGAAACGTCATGCCCGTTGTTTAGGTAAGACTACTATACTATTCTATATAATATCAGGAATCTTTAACGTGTGCCAACATCATATTCACATGAGTGTGCTGTCAAAGCGTTCTTCTGACAATGCACAGTCTGCCCAAATATGTATGCCTAGCAAGTTGACGCGGAAATCACAATAGTTCTCATCTATTTAGAAATTCCTGAGATTACTTTAAAATGCCATTACTAGCAGCAACAAGAAAGCGTTCAAGTTACAAGCCTACTTGAACGCTGATACAATGCTGCCAGAACAAAACCAATGCCAAGAACAGTTCAGTTTAGAGCAGTCTATAAACTGATCTACACATGGCAATACATGTAATCAAATAATTTGTTATATGTATGTGATGAATTAAACCCGTTTTTCTCTTGCAGCCGCCTCAGCCGCACACAGTCCGTGCTACTCACCCATGGCGACAGCGTGGAGCGAGTGGGTGAGAAACTCAAAGTGGGTGGTTGGTCAACAAATCGGATTGTTACGGCTATCTATAGCGATGTATTGCGCATCTATGGCGTGCAATTCCATCCAGAAGTCGATCTAACCATAAACGGCAAACAGATGCTGTCCAATTTTCTCTATGAAATCTGCGAGCTAACGCCAAACTTTACCATGGGCAGTCGAAAGGAGGAATGCATTCGCTATATACGCAATAAAGTGGGCAACAATAAAGTTTTGGTAGGTTTTAAATTACCCAAAAGCCTGATGTAATGGTTACTCTGTATGCAAAATATTTTAAACACGCCTTATCCTTGCAGTGTCTTGTTAGTGGCGGAGTCGATTCGAGCGTATGTGCAGCGCTTCTGCGTAGAGCGGTGCATCCCAGCCAGATAATTGCTGTACATGTGGATAATGGTAATCAATATTACAACCATCTTTAAGCTTTAATTCTAATCACAACTATCCACATTTTTGATATTTCAAAATTATTCCTTAACCGTTGACTTCAAGGCAGCTAAATATTTACTGCATATTTGCAAATTATACGTCGCCCAAACCCAATATTTATTTCCTAATACGGACGGCACGCCATTTCGTTATCCTCATACTGAAACAAACTAGCTAAACCGACTCCCCTACAATTAGATCAGTTAGTAACGGACAATAAGCTTGGGTTCAGGGACTTTAAACCGACCGTTGTCGGGTTCAATTCCCGGTGACCACCATATAAGAGGAACTATTTAAACAAATATTAAAATCCGAATTAACATAGATATAAAATAGATTGCACATTTACCAATGTTTATAAATTAACCCTCTCAACCGTTTTGACGTCGAGCCTATGTTAAATGTTTGCTTTCTCACTTAATTTTGCTGTACAGGTTTCATGAGGAAGAACGAAAGCGAAAAGGTGGAACGTTCGTTGAGAGACATCGGTATCGATTTGATAGTGCGTAAGGAAGGCTACACGTTCCTCAAGGGTACCACGCAAGTGAAGAGGCCCGGACAGTATTCTGTAGTCGAAACGCCCATGCTGTGCCAGACCTACAATCCGGAGGAGAAGCGCAAAATCATTGGTGATATATTCGTCAAGGTGACCAACGATGTGGTCGCTGAGCTGAAACTAAAGCCCGAGGAGGTGATGCTGGCGCAGGGCACACTGCGGCCCGACCTGATTGAATCCGCTTCCAATATGGTCAGCAAGAATGCCGAAACCATCAAGACGCATCACAATGACACGGATCTGATTCGGTAGAGCGCTAGCATATTCAAGATATTTGTTTTATTTTAGTTTGTGTTTTGGTATGCCTTGGAAAAATATTTGAAGTAGCAGAACACATATGGAACATATACCTGGAGCAAAACATTTTAAAGAAATTGAGCCTACAACAAGTTGTAGGCAAGTGCCGGCACATCTTTTTAAGGATACAATTATTATTATTCTTTTATCAGCTGTCTGATACATATAATAATATTTTGCGTGAATGCTTGCTAATGCTGCCTACATCTTTACAGGGAGCTGCGCAATGCTGGACGAGTTGTAGAGCCATTGTGTGACTTCCACAAGGACGAGGTACGTGATCTGGGCAATGATCTTGGCCTGCCAGCGGATCTGGTCGAGCGACAGCCGTTCCCAGGACCAGGCCTAGCCATACGCGTACTCTGCGCCGACGAAGCATACATGGAAAAGGATTACTCTGAGACACAGGCATGTAACAGACACAAAATAACAATCATTAGTTTCTAATGTAGCTAATTCTTAATTCAATGATCTTAGGTAATTGTGCGCGTTATTGTAGACTACAAGAATAAACTGCAAAAGAATCATGCGCTTATTAATCGAGTAACGGGCGCCACCAGCGAAGCTGAGCAAAAGGAACTGCTGCGCATCTCTGCCAATTCGGATATACAGGCTACACTGTTGCCGGTGCGTTCGGTGGGTGTGCAAGGCGATAAGCGCTCCTACAGCTATGTGGTGGGTTTGTCAACGACGAGCCAGGAGCCGAACTGGCCGGATTTGTTGTTTTTGGCCAAAATTATACCGCGCATATTGCATAATGTAAACCGAGTATGTTATATCTTTGGTGAGCCCGTGCAGTATCTGGTAACGGACATAACGCACACAACGCTCAACACTGTGGTGTTGGCGCAGCTCCGGCAAGCTGATGCCATTGCCAATGAGGTTCGTGTTTCTATAAAATAAAATAATCATTTATGATTAGCAATTTAATGTAAATTTTAATTACAGATTATCATGCAAGCGGGACTGTATCGCAAAATTTCACAAATGCCTGTCGTTCTCATACCCGTGCACTTTGATCGTGATCCCATTAATAGGACCCCATCCTGCAGAAGATCAGTGGTGCTGCGTCCATTCATAACGAACGATTTTATGACTGGTGTGCCAGCTGTGCCCGGTTCCGTTCAACTGCCATTGCAAGTGAGTTTTAATTGGTACAATTCATACAAACATCTATTAAACATTTTGTTCTTGTAATTCCTTTCAGGTTCTAAATCAAATTGTGCGCGATATATCCAAACTGGATGGAATCTCGAGGGTACTCTACGACTTGACAGCCAAGCCACCCGGCACCACTGAGTGGGAATGATGCGTTCAAACCAAAACTTTTAACAGCCATTTCATAGAAATAGAAATATGTAGAAACAATAAACTACTGCATGGTTAACAACAATACAGAGACGCATGGGACAATAGCAGATGCCGCCGCTGCTGCTCACCCAATCCTGGGACAGCTAACAGCTATAGAGCATAACTGAGAGCAGCTGAGCGTTAATACAATTAGAGTGCCGCTTTAGAAAAAACCAACCAACAAAAAAAAGATTTACAAAAACAATTCAGGTTTATAGTATCGATTTTTGTGTGTAATTAATATAACGCGAAACGATGATAAACAAACAAATATTAACACCAGATGGCAAATAATTGCTATACATTAAACATAAACATGTTCGATTTGTTCCTTTTATGAAAAGGAAACTACAAAACACGTAAGAAACAATTTATTTACGCATTTTTTAGTTATATACATAATTATATATATATACATATAGTATATATATATATATATATACAGATATTAAATAAATGCAAAACCATGTTCTGAACGTTGTATATTTGCATGAAAGCTGTTTTCGGAGAAATCGTGTTTGCAAAACAGAAAATTGTAAGAAGTACGAAACTATTGTAAGCTAAAATTATGAATTGTTATATAAAAACGTTTTACTATTTAAATGGCAAAAAAAACCACAGCAAAACAGATTATTATGATAAAAACAAAAACAAAGAAATGTAATAAAATCGAAAAGGCTATATGTAAATATATTGTCGAATTTTATGAAGGCACAAATGCTCATTGTTCATCTTGCTTCCTACATGTCTGCCAGCTGGTGAAAGGCTTCCCGCGAAAGACTGAATGTGCCCTGCCGACGGTTTCTTAAATTCTCTAAAGCTTTCAGCTTGTGCCTAAAGTCTGTACGGCTTCTAGTCTTGGTACGACCCAAGCGCATACACTTGGCAGCGAGACTCTCCTTCTCCTGGGGCGCAGCGACTGGCACCTCTTCTTTTTCAACCTGTGGCAGAAAGTAATCGTTAAGAATCAAAAGTACCTATGTACTATGTATTTAGTTACTGGTACCGAACCGCTTTGGAAATTGGAGAAAAGCTTGGCCCACATTGAAATTACCAATAACTATAAACTGCCTCCGAATCTATGAACTTACGATTGTTATTGCAGGCTTCGGTTTTTTTCTATCGAACATATGTTTTAGTAAAAATTTAAATTTATCGGAATAGCACAGCTTAGGCGGCAGCTCATCGACCAAATTATAGTATCTGGCCTCCTGTTCATGGAGTTGCTCAAATTGCACATTGTAGCGCATGGTGTGTATGATACCCTTCCATTTGTCTGGATCTGGAATCGGATACTTTCGGCATACCATTTCGTTAGCGATCTTCACCCAGATTTCTTCCTTAAGTGCAAAGTTAAAGAAATCCTTGTGACTCTCCATCCACAGGCATTCGTGCTGCTTGTACAAATCGATGAGTTTGAGATAAGATCGCAATTGACGTTTTGTACGCAGCGAACCGGAAGGTATGTTTGGAATTGTGGTAGAGTTTTCTGTTGGCTGTATATGCCTTATGTTGGCCATAATGTCTGTTTAATAAATTTTGATTATTGTGACTCGAAAATAATGTTAAAAATCTGTAATATCTGTCTGTTTGCTATGCAAACTAGTTTTAAAGTTATCTAAATGAAACTTGGCGGGTTCTTTGTTTGCTTCATTTCTTATTCTCTTGGTTTATAGAACACTTTTCCAACAAAAAAACGAATTCGACTTAGTAGAGTTTGAAATTTTATTCGATTTATATCGCTAACAATATAAGTTTAAACTTTGTCTTATAATTGATACAATTAATTAAAAGAAATGTTAATGAGTGGGGGCGCTTCATGTTGGGAAAAGTTGTGGGCGTTGCCATGTTGCCACTTATTGTCCGCTTCAAAAATCATACAAAGCAATTAAGTAAACAAAATCAAAAGGTTATTTTTTTTCATACATTTTACTATAAATTTTATTCGCATATGCAGCAAACATTCGCAAAAAACATAATCAACTTAATAGAAGGAATTAAAATATGTTTGTAGTACATAATGTATGTATAATTGTATTGTATATAAAACTGTTTCACAATTTCTTGCCATCGTTCGATTACATAATTTACTATTAGCACTTTCGACACTGAATAAAATCATTAAAAGCAATTTGAAAAAATTCAATAAAATAACAATACCATAATTTGATTGCTTGCGTTCTAAGTCGGGTATAGAAGTATATATATGTGTGTGTGTGTGAGTTTGTGTCTCTGTGTGTGTGTGGGTGTGAGGCGACTCGAGAGGGTAGGTAAGTAACTTATTTGGCCAACTCCTTCATGCGGTTAAGAGCGCTGCCAGCCTTGAACCAGCCAATCTGCAGATCATTGAGCGTATGGTTCAGCTTGATCTTATCAACCTTATCGCCGTTCTTGATTTCGCATTCGACGGTCTTGCCGGGCGCCAAACCATTCAGATTGACCAGCGAAATCTTGCTCGTGGGTTGAATCTAAAATACATTAAGTTGTTAGCCAAGTTTTAAGTTGAATCTATATAGTATGGTGCTTATTACCTTGTCGTAATCAGCAGGATTGGCAAAAGTAAGGGGCAGGAGACCCTGTTTCTTCAGGTTGGTCTCGTGTATGCGTGCAAACGATTTCACAATGATGGCACGTCCGCCCAAATGACGAGGCTCCAGAGCGGCATGCTCGCGAGACGAGCCCTCACCGTAGTTCTCATCGCCGACGGCCACCCACCTGATGTTGTTGGCCTTGTAGTCGCGTGCCACCTCAGGCACACCATCCCAGCTGCCTGTGCGCTGGTTCTTGATCTTGTTCATCTCATTGTTCTCGTAGTTGGTGGCGCCAATGAACATGTTGTTGGAGATGTTGTCCAAGTGGCCGCGATACTTGAGCCATGGGCCAGCCGCCGAGATGTGATCGGTGGTGCACTTGCCCTTGACCTTGATAAGCACGGTCATGTCGGACAGATCCTTGCCGTTCCACTTGTCAAAGGGATCCAGCAGCTGCAGGCGAGCCGACTTAGGATCGACAGCCACATTAACGCCTTCACCGGACTGTGGGCATACAAGTAAAATACAAATGTAGGTTAAGACTTGTAGGATAAAACTCAAATATTTCCAAATATAAAATAAAAATCATATGCAAGTTCTTACAGGTGGTGGAGCGGTGTAGGTGTCCTGGCCGGGATCGAAGCCCCTGGCTGGCAGCTCATCACCGAAGGGAGCCTTCAGCTTGAACTTCTTGCCATCGGAGCCAGTAAGCTCATCGGTCAGTGGATTGAAATCCAGGCGACCGGCAATGGACAGAGCGGTGACCATTTCGGGGCTGGTGACAAAGCAATGAGTCGCTGGGTTAGCATCGTTGCGACCGGTGAAATTACGATTGTACGAGGTGACAATGGTGTTCTTGTCGCCCTTCTTCACATCCTTACGGTCCCACTGGCCAATGCAGGGTCCGCAGGCATTAGCGAGCACAGTGCCGCCGAATTTGTCGAAGACCTCAGAGATGCCGTCGCGTTCAATGGTGGCGCGAATCTGCTCAGATCCGGGTGTAACATTGAATGGGATCTTTGACTTAATGCCATGGCTCATGGCATCCTTGGCAATGCTGGCACAGCGACCCATATCTTCGTATGAGGAGTTTGTGCAGGAACCAATCAGGCCGACCTTGATGTCCATCGGGTAACCATTCTTCTTGGAGTTCTCACCCAGCTTGCTAATGGGATGACCCAAATCGGGCGTGAATGGACCGTTCACATGGGGCTCCAAAGTATCCAGATTGATTTCAATCAGTTGATCGTACTCGCACTTATCGTCTGGAGACAGGACCTTGGACTGGTACTTCTGGGCCTCGCTGGCAATGCCACCGCGACCGGTGCTCTTCAGATAGTCAGCCATGCGCTTATTGAAGGGGAACAGGGATGTGGTAGCTCCAATCTCGGCGCCCATGTTACAAATGGTGGCCATGCCCGTGCAGGAGATGGAATCAACGCCCTTGCCGTGATACTCAATGATGGCACCAGTGCCGCCCTTGACAGTCAAGATATCAGCCACCTTCAGGATGACATCCTTGGGCGAGGTCCAGCCGCTAATTTTGCCCGACAACTTCACGCCAATGACCTTGGGGCACTTCAACTCCCAGGGTATATCAGCCATAACATCCACAGCATCAGCACCACCCACACCAATGCACAAACCGCCAAGGCCGCCGCCATTGGGCGTGTGAGAGTCAGTTCCGATCATCAGGAGACCGGGGAAGGCATAATTCTCCAAAATGATTTGATGAATGATGCCGCTGCCTGGCTTCCAGAAACCCAAACCATACTTGGCGCAGGTCGATGCCAAAAAGTCGTAGACCTCACGATTCAGATCCTTGGCACGGGCCAAATCCTCGGGTCCACCAATCTGTGCCTCAATCAAATGATCGCAATGCACGGTCGAGGGTACGGCCACCTTCTTCAGGCCCGATGAAATGAACTGCAGCAGCGCCATCTGAGCGGTAGCATCCTGCATGGCCACGCGATCGGGACGCAGGCGCAGATACGATGTGCCGCGCTCAATATCCTGATTCTTTGGATCATCCAAATGCGAGTACAGCACCTTCTCGGACAATGTCAGTGGGCGGTTCAAACGGCTGCGCACAACCTCCAGACGCTTGTTCAGCTTATCGTAAGGCAAGTAGACGTCCGAGTCGAACTTCGACAGGGCCACCTTGGAAGCGGTGTAGCAGGATGCATGGAACTGACGCGCCATGGGATCCACAACATGTTTGCCCAGTTTGCACACCTGAATGCCAATGAGACAAAAGGTGAAGCAATTAGTAATAATAATATTAACCTTACACAGTCAACAACATTTGCGTTTTATTTATATGAATTACATTTATTTCAACAGCTGTGGCGCTCTTTTACTAACATTTCAATGTTGCTTGTTTGTTACATAACTGTTAGCACTTAACAGATAAGACTATTAACATTTATATGCTGATAACATTATGTTATGTGTGTAACCTAATATGACTGTTAACAAATTAACTTATTTTCTTTTGTATGTTACTAACATTATGTAATGTATGTGAACATGAGTTTTATCAGTTAACAGACAAATATGCATTTCAGTCAAACATTTGTTTATCTAATTATTTAAGGCGCAATAAATCATACAAATCATTCATTATAAATCACATTTCAGTATTTTGTTTGCTCATCACTAATTCCATGAGTAAACCTTGTGATTATTTCGTCTGGGAGCGCAATAAAACACTTGATTAACATATCACGGCCACTTATAATATTACTTTATTTGATTGACCAGCAGTATCAATAAACAAAAAAACCGATAAGATAGTAGATGCGGGGGTAAGAGGCGTGCTTTTCGTGTGGCACTAAGGATGCGCCCTCAATGAACTTGATAATTATAATAGATGTGATTACAAAGTTCACATTGTAGTATCCGAGTGTTAATTTAAAACAATTTGCATACATATACGAGCTGTATGTATGTTTAAACATATCTATTCACACATGCAGTATCAAAGCACGTGATCAAGAAATAGAAACAAAACAAGAAAGTTCTATCCGAAAATGAACGACTAGGAAACACCCTATTAACAGTTCGAAATTATCCTAAATACATTCATGAAGTGGTTAATATTCGGTTAATATACAATTTTTAAGATATAAACTTGATATTTTTAAATATATTTTTTCGATTAAAATAAAATAGATTTGCGAATGGTATACGAAAACTCCCTGTGCCCATAAAATGGATAAAAATGAGGTATTAAATCTGTGCAAGTGTATGTTACAGGCTGAAGGATACATCTCCGACCCTATAAAGTATATTTATTCTTGATCAGTATCAAAATGTAGGTTTGTCTATAGCAGGAGCAGGTCAAGTTCATTTTGGATCCGAGATATTCCATTCCATTTTAATACTACTTGCAATATTTATTTAAAAGTAAGTGAGCTTTATAGGATCGAAGATGCCTGTTATATGCATTTGCCCAACTATACATATATGTATATATACATATATATGTGCATTTTAACCATTCTGGGGTACAAATAGCAATTGAACTTAATTAGTTGAAAAGGTCATTAACTTATTAGTAGCGAAAATAATGCAATGCAAGGCAATTAATGTGAGGCTTTGGAAATGTTGTTGAACCCAATTGTAAGAAATCCCAACTTCTGGAAAAATACGAAGAGCGTGAACAGAAAATAAAACCCACTGCATATAGTATACATATAGTATTTGATTTAATAAGGTAGGTGTACTATCAAAATGTCACAAGATAAGACTGAGCAAGATATATGGTGGGCGGGTTGCCCGTTGAATAACGATGCTTATATAAATTTTTATCAAATTACACGCTTTAAGAATGTTGTAATTAATGCCACTGTTAAAGTACCACGCAAATAACCTTTACACACACACATTTACACACACACACAGGCATAAGAAATTGTCCACAACCGTTTAGAATAAAAAGAGCAGCAGAAGAAACTCGATTAGGTAACAACTTTTTGATTTGGTTTTTAGGTTAGAAAAGCGCAACGCGAAAAATTCCAATTGATGTTGTAAAATGCACTAAAATGCTGTAATTGGCATATGAAAATAAATCATTTGGTAGTTATCTCACATTATGTATATTGTTATTGGAGTTTATTAGTGTTATCAGCATAAATTTGATTTTTGACTGCATGTGTGTGTGTGTGTCTGTGTGCGGATGCACTGACTCCCGCTTCTTGAGTTTTGGCAGATGCGACACGGATTATGGCAACACGTACCTGTGCCTGTGCGTTCATTAATCTCGCTGCCATATTTACGCGATATTCAACTATTTATAAACACTCGAAATTTTAAACTTTAACCCAGTCGTACATCAAAATTTTCAGCCCTCTCAGCCGGAAGATTTTAACACAGACTGAGCGAAAATCGCAAAAGCTGCTGGCGACGAGGGTGACATCGTATTAGAGATGCGCAGTAACACTCGATGTGACTGGCATATTTCGATAGGAGCAAACAAAATTCTATAAATCAATTGATATTTATAAATGCTTAAGTAAAGAGTGTTAAGCTCAGTTGCATCAATTTAAAATACGTTAAAATAACTGCCCGGATTAACTTAATGACAGCTATTTGAATTTAAAATTATAAAAGTCACTGTGACAGCCACATCGTAATCACAATGTTGCACAACTCTAGCTTAGCAATTGTTATCGATAAGAACGTATTATCGTTAGTCAACACTGCAGGACGGTTTTGTTTGCGTGGGCGATGGGCGGGCGCAACCATTTGCCACAACTGTGCGAATAATAGATCAGTTAAAAAGCATAAGGAATTAAGTAGAAATGTACAGTTGTTTTATCGCTTGGCCCTGCAATGTCGGATCGTCGTCAACGTGCTTGTGTGCCAGAAGTAGCCGTCAATTATCAGGCCGTGCCAACACACGGCGATGCAACGGAAATTATCAATCGAAATTCAAACACAACAGCAACATCATGTTGCAGGCGTCCCACGGTAGCAATAAAGGAGCAAAGCGGCTTATGCTGTGGACACAGCTACATTATACCCGTTCTCATACTATTCGTGCTTGTCCTAATTGTGCTCTTGTTGCCTTGGGAAACGTTAAACGGCCATATGGAGGTACACACCCCCGTCGAAGCGCCGTTGCCTTGTCAACTACAATTGGTAGAAACTATACCAATTGGCCTAAACTATACACACAATAGTCCCAAGTTTTTGAGCACCTTTGAGGCGTGGCAGCTGCTGCTGAACAAGGCAAAGGCCAGCATAGATATTGCTGCTCCGTATTGGACATTACGTGGCCTGGATGTAAACGACAGCAGCACCCGACTGGGTGAGCAGCTGTTCCAACGGTTGCTCTCGAATGGCGATGCGGGCAAGCCAAAGCTGCGCATACGCATTGCCCTTAACAAGAGTCTGGAAAGCTCTTGGCATGCGGATGCTAGAATCTTTGCCAACTACGGCGCCGCTCAAGTGGTGGCCGTGAAGCTGGCCAATGAAGGTGCCTTGCACTCAAAGCTGTGGATTGTGGACGGGCAACATTTTTATTTGGGCAGCGCCAACATGGATTGGCGTTCGCTGACGCAGGTCAAGGAACTGGGTGTGCTTGCCCAAAACTGTCCACATTTGACGCGTGATTTGTCCAAGATTTTCAAGGCATATTGGCAGCTGGGAAGCGATACGGATGCAGGCATACCCAGCCAATGGTCTTGGCTATTTCATGCCCATTACAATCTGCGTCAACCCATGCTTGTCAGAGTTAATAGAAACTATACCATGCGGGCTTACATATCCAGTGCGCCGCCACCGCTATCTGCCCCAGGGCGTACCCACGATCTGGATGCTATACTAAACTGCATCGATACGGCTCTGGAGTTTGTGCATATTGCCGTCATGGATTACTACCCGCTGATTGTAGTTGATGGCCAGGTGCAGTATTGGCCGCCCATTGATAACGCGCTGCGCAAAGCAGCTGTGGAGCGTGGTGTGGCCATTAAGCTGTTAATATCCTGGTGGAGGCACTCTGATCCCAACGGGGATAACTATCTGCGCTCACTGCAGGAACTGTCAACAACAAACCACCAAGTAGACATACAAATTGTGAGTACTGAGAAGGGGTAGAGTGCATTATATTTATTATTTACTTTATTTTCCAGCGTCGCTTTATAGTACCCTCCGATGAGCAACAATTAAAAATTCCCTTTGGACGCGTCAATCACAATGCCTACATGGTTACCGAACGAACTGCATACATAGGCACCTCCAACTGGTCAGGCGAATACTTTACCCACACAGCTGGCGTTGGTCTGGTGTTGGCCGATGTGGATTTTGAAAATATTACACAGCACACATTGCGCTCAGACGCATTTAATATATTTGCACGAGACTGGCATAGCCCATATGCTCTGCCATTGAAGCATAATTTGCATTTTTGATTTTTCTTTTTTAGTTTTCGCTATGTACCTAAAGATAGATGTTAAAACCATTTATTGACTGAGGTTCGTACCTCGAAACTTTTGTGCCTATCACAAGGCTATGCCCTGCATTTTTTCGTTTTTAAATATTGCGCGCGCATTTGTCGCACTGTCGTTTTACAACACTGCCACATACAGCTGCTGAGTGTCATAACAAAATCTCCAAACTAACCTCAATAAATAATAAACAAAAAAAATATGGCTCAAAAGCCGACGCGTGATCTTCTTGGCATTATTTGGCAAAACTTTTGGCGCTCGCTACGCCCGCGTCAGATCCGGGGCAATCTAATTGGCGAGGACTACTTTGGCAACAAATACTATGAGATACCGCCAAATCCAGCGATTGGGAAGCGCAAAGCCTCACGCTGGTTCGAGCCGGCCGACAAGGATGCTTTCGACCAGGAGCTGACTGCCGAGTGGGAGGCCTGGCTGCGAGGACGTCGTGAAGACCCGCCCACACGCGATGAACTAGTCAAAAATCTACAAATCATGGATTTGAAGAAGCGCAATGCAGCTGAATTGGACGCGCACTATGCCAAGGGCAAGGACGCGGGTGCGATGCCCAAGCAAGTGGAGGGCGAAACAATTGGCACGTATCCCAAATACAAGGAGTACGAATTGGTGCCCGGCAAACATCCAAAAAACAAATAATATTGACGTTATGTATTTTGAATTAGTTTGTAATTATACGTACTTCTAGATAATGTTTATGCTACGGACAATAGAGTTTACCAATCATTCAAATCTAAATCCTTAACAATGTCAACAGCCGCAGCGGCTTCGTCGTAATCATCTACATACTCCGCTGCGGGCGCAGCTTCCTTTTGCTTCTCACTCTCATGCTGCTTTTTATCCTGCTGGCGCTTGGGCTTCTTGGGCTGTGGTTCCTCCACTTCAGAATTGTCGTCGTCATCATCATGGGGTATGCCAGTTCCCTCGTCTTCTGAATCCGATGGGAACAGCTCCAGCTCACCCTGCTCGTTGCGTACAGGTACGCCTGTCTTGGCTGCCGGCCGCTTCAGCTTGGGCACACCGTAGTCCGTATTGATGTCGTCCGTTTGGGCCGCCTGGCGTCGTTTCTTAACCTCGTGCGTCTTCAGCCAGCTGGTATAGTAGATGTCCAGTGGTGTCCGCTTGTTTCTCACTTGTTGCTCCCAGGCCTGCACGGCCTGCGCATTCTTCAGGTCAAATGTGACGCTGCTCTTGCTGCGCTGTTGCTCAATGAAACGTCCGCTCTCTTGTATCTTCTCCAGCAGCTGCTTCAGTTTGCGCGTATAGTTGGCATTGCGGCACTCCTTGAGGTACGACTTGATAGCCATTACTACGGGCACTACAAGATCGCTGAAAGATAACGTTGCCGACTCATGCGCCAGATACTCCAGCAGCAGGCCGCACACCTGCTCTACGACCTCATCACGAAAACCATTCTCCGCTAGCTGAGCCTTGTTCAGCCGCAAAATGCACGTAAATTGTAGCGGCTTCATGGAAACGGATGTATGCTTTCGGTTGAAGGTGTTGCTGCGTAAAACCTCGACAATTAGCGGCAGCACAGGCACGTACGTGTGCGTCTCCTTGGCCAGCGAAATGAGCGACTGCAGGCAATGGAAGCGCAGCGGAAAATACTGCGCCGTCGGTATTAGCCGTATGACTCCTGTTGCGATGGTCACCAGCGGATAAACCAGCGGCTGCAGCTGCGGCTTATTCGTGCTTGCGCCGAGCAAATCTGCCCAGAGACGCATCGAATTGATATACTGCCAGTTGTAGACCGCCTGGAAGCTATCCTTCTTCTTCAGTATAACCGCATTACGCAAATGTATGGCCAGCTGGCGTATGTAGAGAAAGGCATGCTGGTAGCTAACATTCAGGTCCAGGGCGAACATCTCCACCAGTGAGCGGCGCATAAAGTTGATGCCCGGCAGCGTGTTGGGCGAAACGAACTTGGAATTCCGCACATACGCCAGATACATGGCCTTAAGCACATGATTTAGCATAGTGGCCTGCAAGGGATTCCAAATATTTCATTAGTCATATGTGATCTTGGATTTAAGGCTTCTCCTCACTTACCTGCTGTTTGCGTGTAATTTTAAGGATGCACAAAAAGGACAGCACACGCACTGTTTCATCACCTGTGGCCCAGAGCACAATCAGACGCTTCAGTATGGTCTTACCCAGGGCGGTAAAGGGCGCCACCATGCCAGCCATCTGGTGCAGATGCTTAAGCAGCACATTCAGTATGTTCGAGCTGGACACCTGCTCCACCAGCCGTATCAGATCGGTTAGGTAATAGCGCAGGCAGCCACGCACCTTCACCCACTTTTTGTGCTTGTGCAGCGGCATGCTGCTGTTTGGCCTGACTCCCAGCACGCGAATGATGGCTGGCTGCAGATGCAGCACACACAGCTGAATGACGCCATTGAAGGCGGCGGCGCCTACAACTTTGTAGGCCGTGGCGTTGGCTTGGTCGGCATCTTCAGCTTCAGCGCTGATGCTGGCCAAGGCGGAATTGAATGCTTGTATAACTTGACGCACTGTCTCAACGGATACATTGGGCTTGCACAGCTGCAGCTCCCATTGGCGCAACATGTTCAGTGTGATCTTTTGAGAGCCGCCGGCTGCAGCCTCCTCATCGTCTTCGTCCTCAAAGTCGCTCTCATCGCTGGCCACGGCCAGATCGTCGCTGGGCTTGTGGTATTTATCGTCATCCTCCTCGCTATCCCCCTCAGGGGCTGCCTTGGCTTCAGCTTCGACCTGATCTTCCTCGTCATCATCATCGCTGTCCAGAAGATTAAAATCGAGCAGTTCCTTATCGTTCTTTTTAGAAAATCATAGAACTCGGGATCCAGATCCTTAAGACCCTCCAATTCCTGTTTATGGGACTTCTTTGCCCCCTTTTTCTTTGGCCGCTTCTCATCTTTGCCTGTTGCGCTCTTTTCTTTTACTGTTTTCTTTGTTTTAGGCAGTTTTGTCTCTGCTGATTGCTTCTTTTTCTTGATTGCATCCTTTTTGGGCTTCGCTTTGTCCAAGGTTTGAGCTTTTTTCGTTGCTACCTTCATTATTATTGCGAAAACTAAATGCAATGTTTAAATAATAAACTCGATACCAAGTCGATGCTTGCTTAACACGTGCAATTTAACAGTACTCGCTATTTAACATAGCTTTTACGTTAACAGCGCACTGTGGCACTGTCGATAAATTGTGGTGGTTGGTCGATTAGCTTGGCGCTTGTTCAAATTGTACACACATTTTGAAAACTATAGATAGAATAGATTGAATGCCAAATAGCATCTTAAATTATGCAAAATCCTATATTTGTATTACACTTAGCGGCTGATTTGATATTTGGATTAGCTTTTCATAGTATTCATTTCGAAAAATATCTAATAGTTTTTGTTATCATATAAACTAAGAACTTCTTAGCTGCACGGTAATTAATCAGTTCAAAGTGACAATGGCATAATTAAGGGGGCGTTGACTAATTCTCTACTACTATCATTTCTCAGTTGCAGTTACGCCTGCAACGGGGGCCACACATCTGGTTAACTTGTTGCCAATTGCCGCTACAAGTTGTTGTTTTTGTTATGTTGTTGTTATTAGAGACTGAAATCGAGAGTTTGTCTTAAGTGGAGCAGGGGTTGTTTGCCTTGATCGTAGGCACTCGCAATTATTAATAGAAAAATTCATGTAATGTAAAAACTAGATACGGCCAGCTTAAATAGTTGTATGCAAAATGGTTTAAGACCTCAGATCCGCCTTAACACCTACGTTGCCCCCTTGGAATTACAGCTAGGTTTTCTGTTGCCACTAGCTTCCAGTAGGTACAGCATCTACAGACATCCTCCAAGCGGCTGTATTACGAAATCGCAACGCAAAATGACTTTAAATGGAATGCTAGCCGCCAGTCGATGAATTGGCAAGCATGATAAGCGAGAAAAAATCGAAATAGCCGCTTCAATAAAAGTGTCAAACGTTGGCCGTGTCTGGCCTGCAAATGGTGCATTTCCAAACGTGGCCGCCGCCCACCTTTACAGCTCCAGCTTCAGTTCCAGCCCCAGCCTCAGCTTAAGCTCCAGCTCCAATTCCATAGACAAACTGCCAGAGGCACGCAGCGAGGTAGCAGAGGCAGCTGCCGAGCAAAACAGCAGTAGCAGCAACAACAATCGGCGCCGCTGTTGTTACCATGTCATGTTGGCAGCCAAGCCCAATAGCAATTGGCCATAAATCTTGCCCAGCCAGTTGCTTGCCATTCACTTTTTGTTGTTTTACCCCGCGCTGCGTATGTGCACGCAAAACGCATGACGCAGCTTGGGGCTGCTGTTGCTGCTGGCATCGATTTCCTCCTCCGGCACAAGTTCAAGTTTACGCACAAATCAAAGCCTTCCTGCTCCGGCAGTTGGCAGTCGGTTCATTGGACGCACAAACACGCACTTTACAGGTTTTGTGCATAGAATGAATACAAGTTGGCCCACTAAATGTGGCCAGCATCAGCATCAGTTCCAGCCAAGGCCGTAATGCCATTTGGGCCAACGCACAACGCAGGCGCCTGTGGAATGCTTTGGCTGCCGGTTTGTCGATCTTGTTTGGACCATTATGCAGCATGGCTTTTGTTTTTGTTGACTACTTTACAACTTGTTGCAGTTCTTGTTTATGTTTATGTGCTCATGATCACATGTGGGCGAACCTATGAATTACTGAATAAGGTTAATGGACTGAGTGATCTCAGCTAAGAAGTGAGTCTGATATTCGCGTGTTGTTTGCGGTGTTAACTTTACATTATATTATTCCAATAAACAAACGTATAAATGAAAATCTCAAACACCACAGCAAGGCATTTTAAGACTGTTAATTATTCAAATTCAGTACAGGTTTTGTTTGAAATTGTAGCTTTTGAACTGTGGGACTTTACAATTACCTAACTTTTTGTAATCGTAGACACTCTATATATATGTACATATAGGAAAGTTGCAAGAAACCTTATATTGTTATATTTTAGTATATTATATTTATCTATTTATCTTAATGTAAGTCTAAGTATTTATTTTCTTATTTTATGATTTCAAAACATCATACATTATTAACCAAAGTATTATTAAGTATTATTATTAAGCATATTATCTTAAGTGACACAAAAAAAAACACAATTTTCAAAAAATGTAAAGCAAACATCTGGCACTTCATCATATATATGCTAAAACTATTTGGGAATTATAAGCATAAAGAAAATAAAAATAGTTTAAATGATCTTAAAAATATAATATTTTCCCACATTTATACATCTTAAACATATAAATAATAATCAAAATAATATTAAATAAATATATATATATATAACTTATTTTATACAATACCTTTTTTTTTCAAAAATATATAATTTATTTTCGTTTCCATTCATTTTCCTAAGTTTCAGTTTTAAGAATAAATGAAAGGAGAGACAGCTTGAAATTTAAACTTTAAATCTACCCCAATAGCAAACTATGAGCCAAGACAATAATTTTAATATAGTATGATATAGTATATATAATATATCTATAATTTAATAGCAAACAAATTGTGCGTTTAGTAAAAGTAAACGGTATTCAGGTTGTCCTCAAACTGGACAGAGTTTAGATACAATTTGAAAAAACAAACAAAAGTAATACACATTCAGGTTTTGGCCTGGCACTTCCTGACAGTACTTTCAACAACCTGTGGATCAATCTAAAAATCTGTTTATGGACCGTACAACTTGCTACACCCGCAATGCACAAACTTGCAGCTTGGTAGTACGTTGCACTCGCATATCTCATATTTTGAGCCACATTCCCCCCATGAGTTGTTAGCCAAGTTAATGCAATTGGCATCCAAATCCAAAGCCTCTTGTGGCCGTTGAAGCGTATACACTTCAACCTCAAGGCGCAGGCATGTCAGAAGCGTTATAGCTGACCATAGAACGTGTTTAATAAATAATACTTACTATAAAGTCGTAATACTCTGTTAGTTGTGACAGTTGTCGAGTGGGGTTACCACAAAAGTGGTTAATTATTGGGTTAACTTAATGGCTATTAACTGTGCTCAGCATGATAATTGCAATTGAATTAATCACGCTAAGATATTGATTTGATAAAGCTTGGCTAATAACAATAATTGATTAGTATGCATATAAAAAGAATCGATGTGATTGTCTATTTAAACAGCAATTGCAGCAACAGCCCCGAATTCGCAGCTCGGAGGCCACCCACTTAAATTCCATAATGAACTAGAATTGTATTTTAATTAAATTAGTTGCAAACAATAAAAAATAATCAGAATTATGAAGCATATACGACTTACCGCTTTCCTATAAATATTAAACGATTTTTAAGCAAACAATTTAAACAAGTAAGAATGCTATAGTCGAGTATACCCGACTACGAAAATCCCTGTACCCAGGTCAAAAATTTCCGATCGCATCTTCGTTAACTTACATATACATACACAGATACGCACACGCACGAGCCACAGCGCAAGCCAGGCATTTTAAGTTGTGACTGTGCTTCTTCTTCCCCTTGCTGCAGCACTGAATCTTCTTTCGTGAATAACTTAGGTGTTTATTATCCGATCGACTTCAAATTTGGACAGTAGATTAAGAGGGACTAAAGTATTGGACATGCCAAATCTTAAAGCTATATCTTGAAAATTGTAACTGTAAAACGGTTTTTATCGAATAGCGGGGGAACGGGGGAGATATCTCAAATCTAAAATAAACTTGACCTGCTCCCGCTATACACGAACCTACATTCCAAATTTGGTGTCTCTAGCTCTTATAGTTGCTGAGATCCTTGCGTTCATACATACGGACAGACAGACGGACAGACGGACAGACAGACGGACATGGCCAAATCGAAATCTCTTTTGATACTGATCAAGAATATATATACTTTATAGGGTCGGAGATGTCTCCTTCTGCCTGTTACATACTTTTGCACAAATCCAATACCCCTTTTTACCCATTTTATGGGTACAGGGAGTAAAAATTATATTATATTGTTAAGGATATATACTAGGATGCAATATAATTAAGAGTTTTGTAAATTGTCAATATAAAGCTAGCTCGAAACATTAAATTGATATTTAAAGAAAATAAATTCCCACATATTTGTACAAAGAATTCATCGCACTTGTTATTCAGCAAGCGTTTATAAAATTGAATAAATATCGTAAATATGCCAAGGAAATCAAAGAAAGGCGACATTCCCAACATTAGAAATTGCATTATTGACCATATTGAAAAATGATATCATGATTTATATATGAACCATATTATATTCTAAATTAAGAATATTATATTCTTACTATATTTTAAATGCACATCCATGTTAATTAAATATATGTACTCATATATTTAATTTTCCAGGGTATTTTCCAAATAATGAAAAACACGCTAAGGTGTCGGAGGCGTGGGTGATGAAGGCGTTGCAACAACTTGCTGCAAATCGTTAGACATTCGTACACTGCCAATGGTTTGTTGCCAAATGTGTTAGCGGTTTCTGGTGGCAACTTGCAACTTGCAACAATCAGCAGCCAACAACAGAAACTGTTGATCAGGCCAGGCCAAATTGAATTCAAGCGTGGCTAACATTGATTATGCCGGATTAAGTATTGTAGTATATATGAGACCAGACCAACACAGCACATTCCCGCCCAGTTGGCCTGGTATAATTAGTTTATACTCTCTTATGCGATTTTAATATGGAATTCTCGTTTATATGCCCCTACCACAAAGGTGGGCGTTGTTGATATTTTCTGAAATACAATTTTGATAAGGACTTTGCCTGCAAACTTGGCATGATGCAATCGAGGCTCGAGATTGCGCCAAGCTCCACTTGCTGGCGGGGCTAACTGGCTGTCCGCATTGGGATTGGGTTGTGTGGCTTTTGTTATTAAAATGCCATAAAAATTGGGCCAAATGGTAAATATATGTGTACGTCTGTATATGTGCAACTTGTGCATTGTTTTGAATTATGCAATTGTCTGGTGTCAAGCTGATTTATGCCAAATGGCTGGCCACAAGGTGGACTAACGCCTTGCCGCTTGGACGCCTCCTGCTGCATGTCACGTAGCATTTGACCAGCTGAGCCGAGAGCTGAGCCATGTCCAAGATCAATGCCAGACCCAAGTCAGATTTGCATTGCGCGCGCTGCTCATGTTCCGTACCTAATGCCACGTTGGAATTCGAGGCGCGGCAAGTAAATAAATGGGCGTATGAACTGAACTTATGATCCGTGAATGCTGCAGCTTTATTTATGGTTATGGAAGTGTTGGGCACAATTGTACATAGTAACTCTGAAACTAACGTCAATGTATGTCCATCTCTTTAGACTTTGTAGCCAACAAAGTGACGGCGCCCAATGACTTCGCCCATGTAGAACCAGGTGATCACCTCAATGGTCACCAGTGTGTTCAGCCAAGCTTCAGCGACGGTAATCTGGCCAATACGACCGCGTGATGACTTCACATCCTTCTTGCATGTCTTGGCGGCCTTCTCGGCCGTCTTGCGTATATTCATAAAATCAGCTGGAGTCGGGGGTGTCAACTCCACCTTGGCATATACCATGAACTCATCAAAAAGAGGACGTGCCTGTGCCTTCAAGGCTGAGCAATACAAACAAGAAAAACACATTAGCTGGATAAACAAATTCAACAATGGACAACTTACAGTTAATAAGGGCCGTTGCCTTTGCGCCTAGACCGGCCATACTGATGAATATCGAAAATTGCTGGAAAGTTAGAAAAGTTTGTGTTTTCAACCTAGTTGAATATAGTTTTTGTCAAGTGAAATACTTAATATGTAAGAGCAGAGCTGTCACACAGTCAAGGTAGAGAAAAGTTTTCAATTTTAAATTCTGGAAATGAAACGAAAACTTTTGAAAGCAAATATCACTAAGTAGTTTCAGTTCCATTTTTTATGATTGATAGATAACTTATATTATGTTGCATTATTGAATATTAAGACACGCCCACATTTATACTATTCCAACATAACTAGTTTGGCATTCCCAGCTACAAGAATAAACCCTGCAATCAATATAAATGTGCTGAAAATTTGCATAATTGTCTACGCTGGCTTACTTGCCGCGCAAGTTTGGCGAAAACTTGCGCCAATTAGCCGATTTTGGGGCGATAACTGACCGATCATTAAAGAGCAGACAAGTTAGTTATTAGTAAAATGCTTCATGCTCAAAATCTCCGCCCACTTTTTGGAAAAATCGCCGCAAAACAACACAATTAAGGCACGAAACAATGGAAAAGATGATCATGAATAGTGCAATATGACTCAATAAATATTATGGGTCTCTGGCAGGTTTGCATTGAATAGTAATCCAAATTGAGTTTCAAATTGTAATAAAAAATTGAAATAAAAAAAAATACAATGTATTCGCCCAGATTATTTCATCATCTGCACTTAAGCCTGTTAAATATTCGCTAAAGTGTCTTATATAAAGTGAAGAACATAAAGTTTCAAATCTATTACGGTCCAAGCTACCACTTATACAGTGGCACTTAAATGTATTTTTTCTTATAATGGGCATTGAATTTATCAGCAATTGAATTCTTATTTGCTGAGGCTATGAATATTAAAATTGTTATGGTTTTTGCTGTAATATCAAAAAGCTTATAACATTCCAAAAACCCGTTACGGCCCTCAGCATTATAATTTTTAATGTGATTAATGTTGGTTTTCTTTCACCTGTCAAACATTGCAGCTGTGTCTAAATGGTACTAGTCTTGTAATAATACGGCCAACTCATTTGAGGCTTCAAATTGTCGTTGACTTATTGACCCTCGTTTAAAAAAGGGGTTCGCATTTAATTTGATTTGCATCTTATGTCAAACTCAAGTTGACGTTGCAATTGACCAATCTGGCTTAGAATTTTTGAAAATGCTTGATATATTGAACTCCACTAGAAGTAAGTGTCCAAATAAGGAAAAATAGTTCACCAATTTGATTTGCTATTTGCATTTTTATTGTTTGCCAGTATTTATTTTGGGGCGTTGCCCAAGCATGCCTTCCTACTTTGGAACTAGCGAAATGCTTGCTGTAACTGCAATTGTTTATTCAGAACACTGAGAAAAAACGAAATAAATCATGAAAACAATAAAAATTGTTATGAGTCAAAATTCAGTGCGACTTTCGATTAATACATATGCATTTTAATCAAAAGACTTCTTTGGTAAAGAACATGGAACGATTGGAATTGGTCTGTGTCTCTTTTAAGATGTCAGAGTTATCGTGTTTCGATTACGTTAAGCACCCATCTCCCACGTTCTATCCAGTGTTGGATAACATTATTTACTTTGGTGAATGTGATATTTTCTAATTGAGTCAACTCACACATATTGCTCAGCTGCTCAATTAATTTATTCAGTTATTAAAAAATGGGATTATAAAGCTCAGCTAACTCAGAAATTGCATGGTATCCTTTGGTTATGTTTATACTCTGTTCCCGAAGGTAAATAAGACTATATTGGGAAGCCACAAAGAAGCGAATTATTCCGGACTGGGAACCGAGTATACTACTGTCGGATACGTCCGACTGCAACGTTCTGACTTGTTGCACTTGTTGATGGTAAATTTGTGTCTGTTACATAATATGACTAGCTTAGTTTTTGAAGGAGAAGTCCAAAATTATCACGTTGATCAGCTGTTTCCTATCTTAATGAATATTTTTCACAATGTTTTCCAACTTCGAGCGTGCTGAACAAAAAGGGAACAATCAAGAAGGAACTAGTTTACTTGCTCAGTTCAGTGAGCGATTATTTTTCTTCTCTCATAACTGAACAACGAATTATTTCTATATACATATGTATGTACATATGTATTTGTTTGCAGTGTAAGCACGCGACTATTTGCGTATTTTTACGAGAACAAGAGTGATATATAATTAAAAATATTCTGACAATCACAATAAAAACACAGCTTATGTATGTAGATATGTTGTGTGCAGTAACTGCAAGCTTCGAGGTAAGCACTTTACGGCTTTAAGGGGAGCGGGGGGGTTGAGCGGCCCATTGCCGCAGGTCTCTGCTTATGGCTTTTAAATGTTTGTTGTGTTTGTTGGCTTTATCAATATAATTTGGATTGTTGTTGTTGCTGTTGTTGAAATTTTCGAGTTGTCGATTGGAGCTGCCGATAGTTTTCAGTGTTTGTTTGTATGTGTGTGTGTGTGTGTTTCCTTCGACTTTAAATTCTTGCTTATTGCAATTTGCGCAACAATGCAGCCCCGCCCGCACACGCCTGACCCACCAGATGCTCCAGAGACGTCGACGCCGACGCCGACACCACCCAGCAGATCTCAGCCGGACGATTTGGCGCTGCGACGCGACGACGCAGCTGGGCAGTGAAAGGCTAGCAGCGCCGCCAAGCACTTGGCCAGATCTGCTCCAATTCTGCAGCAGCGACGTTGGCAGCGACTGAGCGCAGCTCAGCCATTGGCTTGTGCCAGCCAGCCTTTGGCTGGGCGTCGTCGTTAGAGTCTAGTTTTTGTGTGTTTATTCGAATTTGATATACTATAGTTTCTTGAGTGCATTTGTTGTTGTTGTTGTTGCTGTTACTGTTGCCGTTGTTGTGTGGGGCAGGTTTTGTTTTTGTATGGTGGAAATCCAAGTGCTGAGCGAAGTCCGCGCCAATTTATTTAGTATAAAAGCTGCCACAATTTGGTAGTCGAAATCAGAATCAACTCGTTCGCTGAGCATTCAACAAGTCTTCCTTCTACTCCTTCAGCTTCTTCAAACCCTCAACAATAACAACATGAAGGTAAGACTTGGCTGTGCAGCTAACTCCAACCGATCTGGACAGGCGCCTAACCATGCGCTCTCCTCTCCTTCTACCAACTTGCAGTTCGCCGTTGCCGTAGTCATGTTTGTGTGCGCCCTTGCCGGTGCCCAGGCGTCGTGGGCCGCGATTGCGCCCGGTGTCTCCTATGTGAACTCGGTGGCACATGCCCCTGCTCACTGGGGTGGCGCATGGAATGGTGCCTGGAATGGTGCCTGGAACGGTGGCTGGAACAACGGTGCCTGGAACAACGGTGCCTGGAACCACGGCTGGACCGCACCAGCTGCTGTTGCCGTCCACGCTAGCGCTGCTCCCTGGGGTGTCTCCGCTCCCGGCTGGCACGGTGGTGTTCCCGGCATTGCCCTCGCTCAGGGTCCCCATGCCGGTGCCGCTCCTCATGGTCATGAGGGTGTCTACGTTGCCAAGACTCGTGGTGCCATCCACACCGCTCCTCTCGCC
The DNA here is from genome assembly GCA_035043065.1 of Hirtodrosophila confusa. Lineage (NCBI taxonomy): Eukaryota > Metazoa > Arthropoda > Insecta > Diptera > Drosophilidae > Hirtodrosophila > Hirtodrosophila confusa. The sequence continues at coordinate 10,716,809 of JAWNNI010000212.1, read as the reverse complement.
GGTCACATTGCCTCCGCCACCTCTGTGAACGTGGCCCCCGCACCCGGAACCTTGTAATTTCAGTTAAATGGCATACCATACTGAAGTGAGGAGCAGCAGGCAGGACAACAGCAGCTGGCCATCCAATTGTTGTCTAACTCTACTCTATCTACTTCTGTCCTCGATTTCAACGACTCTACTCGGATACTCTACCATCACCACCACCACCACCACCCACTATTGTTAAGCACACCGCTCTTAGTCCCGGTACGAACCCGAGAATCTACAGTAATTCTTCTACTTTGCTGTAGATTCTCTCTCGTTCACACAACAAAAACAAAACACACTCACTCACGCGCACACTTGAGTTAGATCTGTGTTCAGCAAATAAGTCCAACAACAACAACAACAATTACAACAACTACAACCAACAAATAACAGCATGTTAATTTCTTATTACTTGAGAACTTTCCGCCTTTTCCACTTCCACTTCCACTTCCTCTATCTAAACTCTATCTCTCTATATTTGCAACAATATACTTTCTATCTTCTATCTATCCAACTCTTCTCCTCTATTTCTTTATCACACAGCATACTACACTCTCCAGTATGCAGCACAAATTGTAAATATTCGGTGTATATACACATATGTAAATACATACATACTTATGTATAACTTACTCTAGTAATTTGCAACAATTGTAAGATTGACGAAAAGCGTTTTAAATAAACTCAAGCAGCGTTTTTATTTATGCGAATATTTTTGGATTTCATTTTAAACATTCTGTGAAAAACTCTGAAATTTCAGGAAATTTATGATAACAGTAATTATACAGTAATTTAGTAGTTAATGTTACTACGAAACAATTTTAGGCTACAGTTCTACTCAAGTACTCAACGAAAACTATATATTTATGAAGGTACGAGGGTTTGCTTAAAAAATGAATGTTCTACAATTCTGCAATTTAGAAAATTCTTTTTATTTGCTTATTTTAATAGGAGCATGTAATGAACTCAATTTTTAAAATAATGTCCTTTCAATCAAATTTCTTATAATCGTGCTCGGACTAAATTAATTTTTCAAATCTGTGGATTGTACTTTATGTGGAGATCAAATTAAACAAATATTTCTTTACCATCTGGTTTGCAAGTCGAAAACTGCAATTTCAATCTTAAGTAGCTAATCAAAAAAAACAATGGACACTTAAGATATAATGTAATTGACCAATGCGAGCTTAGACAGCAATCATTTAGCTTGATAATAGAACTAATAAGCAGTACTTTATAATTCGACCTTGAGAGCACTAGTCACAAACAATAGCAGCAACCTTGAAAACATTACAGATTGTTTAATTGATTTCATATCGTAAGGAATGTCTAGATCAAATATGTCTTTGTACATGTTTAAGTGAGCAGTAGATCAAATATATACTTAGCAGTTAATAGTTGTGCATGGCTTGGGTAATATGTTTGGACGTTTTAACGGCCACTGAACGGTAGTCAAGATCGACCAATGTTCATTTGAACTACTTAATTGGCAGAAAGGCGTCGTGCTAGTAATTTAGATTGTGGCTACAGGGCGTATGCTTAATTATGCAAACGCTTAAAGGTAATTACAGCCCAGCATTGGCAACAGTCAGTACTCGACACCTGCGCCTTGGCAAGCCCAGATCGAACTAAATAATTAATATACACGAGCTTTTAACAATTATGGCAGCAGCTAATTACATATTATCATCACAAGAATTCAACTTGAACTCTTTCAAAGCTATCGTTACTATTTTTGGCGTTGGCGTTGGCCAACAATATAAAGAAATATATACGAGTATGGCTAAAAGTGCATTTGGTGCAACGACACCTGACAGGTTTGTTGGGTTTCTTTTTGGTTAGCCGCCCCGAAACTGGTTCGCAATGCGGCTACAATTGGTAAGGTTTTTAGTTTTTGCATCCAAATCCAATTGTTGACACGTTTGTTTCGTACATTTGCATAATTGAATTGTTATTTTTTATTTTTATTTTTTTGCATATGCGGGTGTCCTTGTACTGTAGCGTGATTTAATTGTTTCACCCAATGTCTGTTTACGTAGGTTGGAACCCGGCTGTAAGTCTTTGCCTGTCTAAAACGCCCACGAGGGAATGCTGTGGGTGTTATGTAAAAACATTCAAATTCGATTCATTAGGAAATCAGAGGCGATACAGTTAACAAAACGACACGGAAATACTTATTTAAAGCTCACCTCAAAATACTGTTGCATACTTATAAAACTATTTTATCAATTACAATTTATTAGGAAAATCAGAAAAGTCTCCAAATATATATTTATATTTGCCTTTTAAGCGGTTGCTTAGAAACTATAAATAAGTTTGATGATGTATTTACAAAAATAAATGGTTTTCAAAGTTTCTAAAATGTGTAACGCAATTCTTATTTAAATGTTATAGTTTAAAAACTCCTGGAAAGTTGGGCAGATCAAATTTGGTTTAAAACGCTGTTTAAAATTCTTATCTGAGCTGCTTAATGACAAAAATATTATTTATACCAGTTTTAAGGTCAGAAATTCCTTGCAAATATTATTCTAAGACTTGAAACGTTAAAGTTGTTGAAACTAAATTTTGTCGTTGTCCTTTTAATTTTTCAATATACGACTTTTTGTCTTAAATTTCTCAAATTTTTGGGGTCAAATATTTTTAAAATACCAAAATTATATTTTAAATTAAATGGGGAAACTACAATCAACAAATGATTATATATAACACTCTTTTAAAGCTTTGTATTTTTTAACAACGTTATAAATTATTAGCAGGGCTGTTCCTTGGTCTAGTTATTTTCATTACCAATCCTTTTCACTTTGGTTTTTCCATATTTGAATGAAATATTAAGCGTTTTTGCTTTTTGACATTGGGTTCAAATAGTAGATTACTTGTATTATTTTTATTTAAAACCTTTTTAATGAATCAGGAAGAACTTACGATTTTGATTTTAAATGACTGGATTAGAATTGGGAACAGGGCAGATTATCTTAAAATCTTTTTGAAAAGTTAATAGCTTAAGTAGTGATAATTATAATTTTTAATGATTGAATTCGTGAAATATGTAACACATAAGCTTTGAACGACTTACAGACTTTTGGATTGTAAATCAATTACTACCATACCATATACAGGATGTGATTGAAGCCATAGATGGACTGCCAGCTAGTCACATTATATGCTAATGATATTCAATAACAATTAAGTAATTAAAACAGCCAACGCTGACGCAGTGAAAATAGACTTACCGGAACCGCAGTTCAAAAGTGGGTTGGGCACAGTGCAAATGCATTTATGAACATGGCTAAGATCGCTGCGTTTGATCGATCGACTGAGTGTTGAGTGTGAATATGAGTTACCTGTGTTTGTACTCAAGTGCCTGCCGGCTGCATTTGTGGAGCATGTGGTCTAAGGCTTGTCATTAGGTTTAATCACATGTATGCAAAAGATATGTTAACATATATACATATTGTATAATATATGTAGATTTAAAATATATGCGCGTACATTGTCAAGCACGGTGTGAACTCGAACTCTCACTTGGCTGAACTTTTGCTGACCATTGGGACTGGCTATTGGCTCAGTGTGCTGGCTTGCTATAAAACTGGCCACAGAACAGCCAAGAGACCAGTTCAGAACAAGAGTTCAACAAGAGCGCAACAAACAAGCAACCAACAAAATGAAAGTAAGTGCCTCCAGGACCTCTTTACCTCGGCTAAGCGATTCTCACATGGAACACATTTCTGTTTGCAGTTCGCCATCGCCGTCATCTTCACTCTGGCCCTTGCCTTGGGCGTGCAGTCTTCAGTGATCCCGTGGGTCTCTCAGGTGGCTGGCCATGGACTATCCTACACGGCTGTCTCCAATCCTGCGTTGGTCGCCGCACCCTGGGGAGTACCGGCTGCCCACTGGCCCGCAGCTGTAGCTGTTGGTGCCTGGCCACCAGCAGCGCACGCTGTGGTTGCCGGTCACGGTCATGCCGTGGTTGCCGCTCACGGTCCTGCCGTCGTTGCCGCCCATGGCCCCGCCCTGGTCGCTGCCCATGCCCCGGCTGTGGTTGTTGCGCCCGCTGCCCATGAGGGTGTCTATACCGCCCAGACCCGTGGCGCCGTCCACACCGCTCCCCTGTCTGGCCACATCCAGTCGGTGGCTTCGATCAACGCTGCTCCCGCTCCCGGCACCCTCTAAGTGTATTGTCAATTCGCTTAGCCAATTCGAACTCTTGAAAGGACCCGCCACTCTACGCCATGGAACTGCCAGATTAGATGCCAAAAGGACATCACATGAACAGGAAATGAATAAGAAAATGTTGTAAATATGCTTATAAACAGGGCACTCACACCAGCCATCTAAATTTTATTTCGAACGCACCCTCAACTATTTCTCTATTTATTCAAAGCCATTTTCGTAACAATACCAACTATGAAAACAACTTTCTTCCTAGACAATAAATCTATGTAAAAAAGTTAAATACTGAACTTTCATTAAAACGGAATAAAATTTTTGCAAAATCATTCAGTGATTAATACTACAACAAAGTTGCTACAAAGATGTTTAAATAAGACGACTGAAATTTGCACTCTGAACAACCTCAGACTAATCAGAGATTCTGGTCTAGGAATTTGTATAGTAATCAAATTTACTTAGTCAGCTGAATTGAAGGTAAGCGGTATTACTGCAATTACTGGAGCATTATAAATATATTGAACTCGTGACATTTCACTATGTATAAATGAAGCAATTAGATAGTATATTATAAATTAAATAAATAAATTGAAATTAAAGTCAGGTTGAACTCATTAGTAAAACAAGTTTACATTTCGAGGACTTCAACTAATCTTATTATGTATTTAAAAAGAATTAATAAGATTGCGAAAATGAGAGAAGAGAGGAAAAACTGCTGATCTACATCGTACATTAGTAGTATCTACAATATGCTTTGTATAAAACCGCATTTCAGCCCAAGTGCCAAGTTTCTGTGCGTAGTTGTTGTAAGGAAGCCTTGTTTATTTATAAGGTTGAATGGAACTCAATCCCCTTCTGCACCCCCTGACAATGAGTACTCATAATAATATTATCAGGCTGCTGTGAACACTCAATGCTTTTGTGGCTGATGCGTGATTTCCTTGGATGTACCGCAGTTTAAAGTGTAGCTTTTGTTGGGGGCACAAAGTTTCTTATTTAATTTGTTTTGTTGCCGTACTTGTTGTGGCAGTTGCCGCATTTGGTTGCTGAATGATCTGTCGGGGCAACAAGGCGATTGAAAGCCCGACTGCAATGATTTATCGCACGCCCCCGGTTAGGCGTCAATCGTGGTAAGCACAATGAATCTGGCAAATGCGGTTGTCGGCAGCTGCGACGGCGTCTCTCCATATTGGGAGAATATCTTAAATTGGACAGAAAATTTCCTACGGGGTTTCTCTAGCCATTCGCTGGTATTTGTCAGCAACACGATTTGCTGTTATAGTGTAAGGTAAACAAAACGAATTTCTTGTACACTCTGGAATGCAAATCGGTACACAAAATATACTTATTATAAGCAAATCGGTCAACAATTTTTTCTAAAATTAAATATGAAATTAATTTAGAACAAAGACTACGATCGGAGAAGCAAAATCCATGTCGATCAGTGCATTTTTGCCGAAGTTATGTGAGTTGGAAGTCGAAAAAGATCATGCATGAAATTCAGCATGGAAAATTGTATATAAGATAAATCGGTCAAAATTTATTGACGATGGGGACTTTCTTCACTCTCTACCCCTGAAAATTCCACAGCGACCAAACAAACGCAGCGCCAGCGACAGAGACAGGGACAGTGTCAGAGATAAGAGCAACCAATGTTCGTGAATGGTGAAAACACTCGGGGCTTGGGTTCGGTATTCGGATTCGTCGCTGATGGTAGCGGCGACTTTCTGGCTGTTGGGCCAGTTCGCTAGCTCTCCGCTGGCAGTGCGCCCGGCAGTCAGTCGTCGATAAAGACGCGCTGGCGACGTTTGTCGCAATTGAGAGGGAATTGGCGGTCGGAACGGTTATCGATTTGGCAGATTCTCGTTAGATGGATATGGTTGAGGTGCTGTCAGCTTGAGGCGCAGTCGGTTCGCGTTGTTTGCAAATTGTCGTCGGGCTGCAATTAAATGTAATAGTATGCGTATGTTGTTGTGGAAGTGTGCAAATGAAAGTGTGAGACTGATGAAAGGCTTTTGATAATGATAACCGGGCGCTGGCGCTGGCGCTGATGCGGCGCCAATATTATGATTACGAGTATCTGTGTATGAATTTACTTGTGCAGATACTTGGCAGACACTCTTGACGCCAATTTGTTCTTGCTACTTAGCTGTTCATTTTACACAAGTATACAAACTCTATATGTACTTTGCGGCGCACATTCTTAGCCATTCTTTCTTTGTTGTCTGGGCATTTGCAAATTTATTGCGCACTCTTGAATGTTTATAAACACCAAATTGCTGATTGATTTTGCCAATTGGCCACGTTTGCCGTATTTGTTTTGTGTTTGCGCAAATATGCCAATACAAATGCATATCAGTGAATGCACTCATTGGAAGCTAATTGACGTCATCGTGTGTGTTGGCTCCATACACGCACACAAGAGTGGAGTGGGACCCATAACCATTTAAATTACACAATGCTATTCAAAACAAAAAACAGCTGACTTTACGGCGCTCCCATTTATACAAAACAACCACCAAATGAAAAAACCGCCAAACACAAACAAATAACCGCTCTCCTGCTCCCCTTTTTAAACATTTTGTTGTTGCAATTTAACTTGTTGAAATGTTTTTGTTTTTGAGCCACGAGCAACGATTCGGCGCTCTCTATTTCATTCTCTCGGCTAGTAATTTGCGAGCAGCGAATGTCAAGTGTATTGATGGCGAGAGAGAAATATATATACAAAGAGAGTAAACAACTGCAGCACAGCTGGCGTTTTGCCCGCTGTCGACCATTGCCCCCGTTTGCCATCAGATTATTAATATACGCGCTATTTGCTTTGTTTGAATTGATTTTAATTTTTATTCTATTTTAAATAGATACTTTCTTTGTTGATCCGACAATGTAGAATGATTTAGATACTCTGTGTGTAAATATTTGTATTTTTGTATATTCTGTAGTTACATCTAAATACCTTCATACACACATTTATATGCATGCACAATGTATATTAACGTATGTATGTATATGTATGTATGTGTCTATTCAAGATGCGTAAATGAATCTTTTCACTATTACTCACACTTCTGTTCGAAAATATGTGTGCTTGTAAATACATTGATGAGGAAACAGTGAATGCAACTGCAGCAACAATATGACTGGCAAAGTCATTGCACAGTGGTGTCAATAATATTTTATTTTGATTTTGATTTTGCAACTTAAGACAATCAAATAAATAAAATCAATTTTTTTTAAATACCTTTAAAGGAAATTAAAAAAATTCCAGATATGTTGTATAGTATAGATCAGCGTTTCCCAAACTTTTATGGCTGCGACCCGGTATGAGCTTCAAAAAATTTTCGCGACTCACCTATTGAAAAAATACGAAAAGGAAGCTGCCTAAGTGCCATTATTTTTTACTGGGCTGCCCATTTTGTAGTGTCTTTCGTTTATCTGATTTAAAAAATACTATTTAAACATTTTTTTTTACTTTTTCATAATTTGACTACGACTAAAGGGTCGCGACCCACACTGTGGGAAACGCTGGTACTAAAAATCGTAACGAAAACTCAAATATTTGAATAAATTTAAACTAAAATTTGATTAAATAAGTACACTCTACATTTTGCTGTAATTTTTCATTCAACTTGCGGTTGTGTACTGATAACAATCAGCTTTGACACACTGTGCCCTTTGTGTACGCACACGTATACTATACGTATAGAAATACATACATACATACTACATAAATTTAATTAAATCCATTTTTTTCGAATTATTTAGCTTTGCTTGGCGGCAGGAGGAGCGACAATCACAAATCGCATCATTTGCTTCCGAGCATCGCAGTCGTTCGGGTGTGCGGTAATTTGTGTGCTTGAAACTCAAACTTGAGGGGTAATTTCCAGCGCACCCCTTCCTCTCTGTCGAACGTGTCGCGTCTCGAATTCAATTAAAATTGCTGGTAACAGCATTATACGATTCTAAAGATTTTAGAAACTGCCATAACGCCGCGGCGCTTTTCTGCGTGCTTCTTATACTCGTAGTAACAAACCAAACCAAATATTTTGCTGACCTAAAAGCCGTTAACTGGGTCAGCAGTTTGTGCAAAAATAAACCAAAAACAAAGTTTTGTGCATTTTAGTGACGACACAACGAAATGGACTTGAAACCGAAATAAACTTCCACATTGAAGCGCAAATTGAGCTACGACAAAATAGAACAAGTGCAATTGACGCAATTTCTAAAGGCCTCGTCAAATAGCCAAGTGCCTACTCCACTTTAAAGTACCATTAAAATACAATTTTGAGTGCAAGTTCAAATGACCAGATTGCTGTTCAGGGTCCGTTATTAGCTCGAACGCAGCATGAAGGGCATCTGCGGGGATGCCAAGGAGCAGCTGAACCATTGCATGCTGCTGGGCGGCGACTGTGAGAATGCGGCGGCGGCAGCGGCAGCATTGGCGGCGGGGAACGTTGCCTCGCCAGCGGGCGGTCAACGGGGCAAACGCACTTTTCGTGCCCGCCAAGTGCATAGTCTGGCCATACGGAATACCAGCTCCTATGATACCATGGATCGACCCTTTCGTCCCGACAATCTGCGCAGTCGATGGGCCAAATCGGCGGACTTTTACTTTGCCAGTTCGAGTTACGCCTTCAGCTCAATGGTCTTCTCGGACACCTCCGTCTGGGCACTCATGCTGGGCGGTTGGAGTAAGTACAGCACAATACAAACAGATTACTTGGTCGGTCTTGAATAGTCCAATTAGATTATATTTAGGCTGTTATTGTATTATTTATTCTGACGAATTGTTGTCAGTTGTGTGGCAAAGTGATCTTTACTTCGTTATCAATCAAATTCAATTAAATATGAAAGGTTATCAGTTGGGGCTCTGCACAAATTCAACTGATTTAATTATAATTTGCACTTAATATAATCACCTAAAGTTTAAAGATAAGCTAGAATCAATAGTTTTAGAGGCTGTTCCGGATTACCCTTTAAGGAAGAAGTGAATTGACCTGTTACCATATTCACTTTTAACAAGGTTTTGCGGATTAAATTCACTTGCTTTAGATTTTGGAGTGAATTCAATTGAGATAGAGATTGGATTAAGTTCAATGGGAATTAATAAAATCGAAAGACTTTTGCAACATTTCATACGGATGTGAAAGCCGAAAAAGTTAAGATTAAAACTGGAACCCAGATTGTATAATATTGAATTTAAAACCGGATTATAAACTGAGCATGATTTATATATAACACTTATATTTTTGTATATTGTAGTAATAATTTAACTAAACATTTGTTATGTAAGCAAAATAAAATAGAATCCTTAATATGTAATAGTAGCCTGATGACTTATTTTTTTAAGTAGTACCATCTAAACTTTAGATTCAAAAGTACGTATATTAATTTTATGGTTTCTTAAATATCTATAGCCCTTCTGAACCTATCAAGATTATTATTTTTAAAATGTAATAGGTTCACAATGAATAATTTTATAATCAACTTAATATATGTACGAGTACATGCTTGACGTCTGACTAACAATCAATTTAATCTTCAAGCTTTTGCGTAGCAAATAGTTTTAAAATATCTTTGTAGAATATGTATTTGTATTCTCCAATAATCGTAAAACCAGTAATTGTTATCCATGGCGTGTGAGTAATAAACGATCCTTGCTTTATTTAAAACTCGCGATTAGGCATAGTTATTATTAGATACTTTTGAATATATATTAACTATATATATGTATATTATCTTTTGATATATGTTCATTCCAGAATACTATCTAAGCGCTTATCTGCTGTCAGTTTGTTTTTATTCGCTGCCCATATTTTTAATACAAACTTTTCTGGGACAATTTTCAACATCCGGTGCAATATCGGCGTTTCGGGTGTCGCCCATATTTAAAGGTAAATAATTTTAAAATATGTAAGAAATGCTGAAAAATGAATGATTGTTTTTCAACCTTAGGCATTGGATATTCAATATTATTACTCAACTTGGGATCGCTTAGCTACTATAGCGTCAATGCGGCTGTGCCACTTATCTATGCCATTAACTCGCTGCACGAAGTCTTGCCCTGGATGAGTTGCAATAATACATGGAATACGCCCGATTGTTCCACACATGACCGATACGATGTTGACGTAATTGAAAAAGATTGAAGTTAATATGGCTAATAGTTAATAGTAATTATATTTATTTACAGGCGCTGGTTCAGCAGCCACATTCAACTGTTGAGTACTTTCAGTAAGTTGATTGATGAGAAAAATAAGTTATAGGAGATCAGTAATTGTAATAAATTATTGTATTTAACAGCTCCATGATAGGTTCCATAAGCAAAGGCTCTAGCAGCTTGTCCATATCCTGGTCTATGCTTCTGGCTGTTGTGGGCATCTGGTTTGTTGTGCTAACCCTGCTGCTGAGCCAAGTCTCCATTGTAAGTGTCTAAACTCATTTAACTTTAATCTCTAAAGTTAATTTCAATTTCAGATTGGTAAGGCGCTGCGTTGTGCCTGTGTGTTGATGTTTGCCTTCTTTTTGTCGGTGTTTGTCTATCTGGTGATACACGAGCAGGTTGGCTGGAGCAGCCTGATGGACTATATGCATCCCATAATCGAAACCAGTCCGCGTGCAATAAGTGCGGCCATCGGCACAGCCATCTTGCAGGCCAGCATGGTTCTGGGTCCTGGCTGGGGCAGCGTCCTGACCCTGGGCAGTTACAACAGCTTTCGCAGCGATGCTGAACGCCTGAGCGTCTGGGTGAGCGTAACGCATGTCCTGATCACGGTAATGGCCACGGTGTGCGGTCATGTGGCCCACGATCATTTTGAGCGTAAGTTGTCAGCCAAAAAGTGACTTTACAGCATCTGTATTTACATGTTTCCCTTTGCAGTTCATGTGGCCATGTGGGATGTGGAAAAGAAGCATACAATGCAGTTCCTTTATCTGGCCTATGCCAATCTCTTTGGAAGCTTTACAACTCTGCCTAAACTCTGGACTTTCCTCTTCTTTACTGTCATCTTTCTGGCGGAAATGTGTGCCTTGGTTAGTTTTCCCTTGATTTTATGACTCTGACATAACTCATTGCATTCCTTACTTGATAGGTCATTCAAATGATGTGCGTGCTTACTGCGCTCTTTGATGAGTTCGAGCAGCTGCGTCCCATAAAGAAACGGATTACCATTGGGCTCGTGCTCTGCCTTCTGGCCACATCCGTTTATTTTTGCACGCAGGTGCGTACATGATGAAAGCCACTCCTGCATATCCTTAATACGTTTTTGCCTTACAGCTGGGCTTCAGTCAAGTGAGCGCATTGTCTTATATGTCGCTGTTCACACAGTTCATCATCTCAGCGCTTTTGATACTGATGGCAACCTGGATCTATGGGCTGGTGCGTTTCCAGTGCGATCTACAGTTTATGCTGGGCAAAACGATCTCAAGTTTGAAAATATTCTTTATACGCTTTGTGGCGCCCATCTTCATACTGATTTCTCTGGTATGGCAACAAGGCAAACAATTTTGAAGTTTTTATTAATGCACAATTTTACGTACAGTGGGAGATTCTGCACATGCTTCAAGAGAATGGTGCAGGCGGTGCCGTAATCTGGATCAGTCAGACTCTCATCTATCTATTTGCCATTAGCTATATGCTCTATAAACTGGGACAGACGAACGGAACGTGGCGTCAACGGCTGAGGCAATGCTTTGCTCCGCACGATTGGCATCCCGTGAATGCCGACAATCGTCGCTTTTATGAGGAGATAATGGGCACTTCGGAAATGCTCGTCATTGACAATGGCAACGTTGCATGAATTTCAATATTGCATACTTCGCGTGCCTCAATACATATAGAACAAGTCATATTTTTTAAATGCGGGCACTTGCCTGTACTTAAGCAAAGGACCTCAACCTCAGGTCGAACTGAACTCATTGTGTGAATAAGAGCAAGGATATTTAAGATTAACATACATGAGCGCATGTTCAATTGTGAGCGTTTTTTTTTCAAAGTACTGATATTTTCCAAATCTAGATCTAGAGAACAATAAACTGGTGATATTTGTAGTTGCTTATAAATAAAGAGCACAAGCTTTTGCTAAATTTTAAATTAAATGTTTCTCATTACTTGTAACGTTAATGTAGTAAAATGTACTTTAGATTCACTTTATCGTTGTGCCTAGTATATAAGTCTGAATCAGCCAGATCGTTGTGTATAATGCATATGAGAAACTCTTTGTTCTTAGCGATATTTGTTTTGGACTTAGCGCAGATTTGTTAACTTAAATTTTCAGTTTTCTGTGGCACACCGATTTAAATTAATTTTTTGCATACTTTTTGGCTTTGTCAATATGAATATTGTTTATTTATTTTCAAACAAGTGCATTCTATTTAAATTCGATTTGAGATTTTATTTTTGAGATAAGAAATAAAAGGCACATGATCAGCTACAAGGGAAAAACACTGCGCAAAAGTCGCAAGTTCCCTGTGTGCACTTAAATTTATATTGTGGAATAAATAAATCTAAGAAAATCTTTATTTTTATAAAGTAAATGTTTTGTTCAAATTGGCTTGAGCTTAGGCCTATACCAATACGGGAATAATACATTATTTACGTGTGCATTTGGTATATTTAATCATTACAATATCATGTGCTCATTTTAAAGCATCACAATGCCATCTGCTGCGGTTAGAGCTATTTATTTTCTATACAAATATAATTTTTCCTCATTTTTTTCAATGTATGTATTACATGACAGCTCTAACTTGGCAATCTGTTGTATTTATACGTGCATACGAGTATGTACATTGAGACACAGGCATCGTTGATAATGAAAAGTATCTATCCATTTCATGGGCCGCTCGTACGGACGCACAGCGCTCTGAGACCTCAGATTCAGTCTGCCGGCATCGTTTCTTCTAATTAGAACGCCAATTTAACGTATACGGGCGCGCGTATCCATTGCAAAAAAAAAATAAAAAAAAAAAAATAAAAAATTTAATTTCAACTGCAAGTCATTTCGTTGTTGGTAATCGTATCTACTTAGGTTTAGTAAATATATTTTTTTAATTTTGTTATTTTTGCTTTATAAATACCTACGTTTTTTATGTTTGCCAGTGCCAGCTTTATCACTGTGATGCACCAGAGACTTTGACTTGATTAATCTTCAGTTCCGAGTGAATTTCTTAATTATACGACAACTGTTGCCATGGTATACGAGTCCTCATATGAGAGTGGCCGAAAGCCATTCAAACCTGATCTGCAACGTGGAAAATGGGAACAACCCACAGATTTCGTATTTGCCTGTTGTGGTCTGGCACTAAAATTGGACATATTTTTGGCCTCGTATTGGTTTTACTTCAGCATGGGGTGTAAGTATACTCGTATAAGGCGTCAGTTCCAAGAAATTCAACATATTTTTCAAATGCAATCTCACTGATAAGCCAATCAATTCAAATTTTATTAAAATACAGCTTAAGGTGAAATCATGCATATACTATGCACAAATACGAGGGGAGTATAGTTATATGCTTGTTTTGCAAGTACTATTGAAATCACTAGAAAGTTGAAAGCTAATAAAAACTTACGATATATACACGCATAACTATATACCTATTTAATATTTAGTAGTGAGATTTTCATTTAAATCCACCAAAACTTCATAATTTGACAGACCCAATTTACAAGTTTTTCTAAAAAAGTGGCACGTGTTGGAACACATTTTTAGACTGATTATATATACTTATTAATTCTATAAATCTATAATAGCTAGCATTTTTCGATTTTCGATTGGGATATTGCTCTCCCTGGCCTTGAAAATTAATCTATATTCTGTGTGTATTCTATTAATTCTATGTGTATCCGATGTGAGTCATATTTCGAAACACAATACTATAGTAACTATGCTATTGCTGGCAAATAAATTCAAGGGGCGTTCCGTGGGATTAGTTTGAACTATTTAAAATTTATTAAATGAAATGAAATTAAACATATATGAAGTGCGCAATTGCTTACTATTATTATCGGACTGATCTGGATCTACAGATCTCAACTGACAGATTTCTTTATTTAAATCAGCGTTCTTATTATAAAAGTATAAGAGTATGCCCCAATCCATTAGGAAATCAATATGAAAAGTGTTCATACAATTTTCAATACATTTCAGTATTCGGAATGTTGCCTTACTATATCTATATGGTTATATATCTGGTGCCAATCTTGGTCATACATTCCTTTATGGGTCAATTCTCGAGCAGCGGTTTTATCTCCGCTTTTCGCCTATCGCCGTTCTTTAAAGGTAATATCTGAAGTGAAGCTTTTAATTAACTTTAAATACTTAAGCTATGGTATTGCCTTAAGGAATGGGCTATATAAGTCTCGTCCTGAGCATTGCGGCCTTGATCTACCACAGTGTCCTAGCAACTGTACCACTTGTATTTATACTGAACTCCTTTCGTCCAACTTTGCCATGGAGCTGTGAGGCAGCCAAATCTTGGACAAATGTGACAACTGTAAGTATATAACCTATTTGATTATTCACTCATTGTCTATCTTTCTGTGTTTAAGACCTGCAATGGGTCGTATGGTCGTATACAAATATCAGACTTTTCGGATGATAATCTGACGGAAATAAATGAGGTACCTGAGCTTCATTTGCCATCTGTGGTTTTTTTTATGTAAGTTTATCTCTTATACTGACACAGGCACAACAACTAATGAACTATCTGATTGCAGACAACACTTTGAGACACTACCAGATAACTTATATGCGAATCCGAATCAGAGCTGGGAGCTGTCATGGCACATTATGGGATTTTCAGCTATGATCTGGATGATGATAGCGTTTATTTTTTACAAGTTTTCGGAAACTGGCAAGGTAAGCTGAGATAGGCCATCTATTATAGATTCAATCCCGATATCGCCTAATTTTGTACCAAAGCTTTATCGTAATAATTGTGTTCGTAAATGTTGCGCAATATTTTGTCAACAATGATGGAATTTCCGTAGATTTCCGTTCCACATACGTAACTATATCTAGATCTTATTAAGTTTGGTTTATTTTAGTTTGGCAAACTGCTGCGGTATATGATCATATCGACCATGGTCCTACTGACGATATGCATCGCACGCTTTTTATTTCTGCCTGGTGCCCTGGATGGTGTTACGCATTATGTAAAGCCACATGTAGACCAAGTGGCAAATGGTGCCGCCTCGATGGTGATTGTCGTGCTGCAGGCTTTTGGCTCCGGCTGGGGCAGTGTCATGGCCTTGTCAAGTTTTAACAATTTCAAAACAAACGTGATGAGGTATAGCTGGATAATTGCCTTCGGTCAGACTATCGTATATATCCTTTTCGGTATGGTTACCTTTATTTTGGAGCATCACTTTGCTGGTGAGTAAGCGTATCCTTATAAGCCAATGCCAAAATAATTGCTAAGATAATTTTTGTAAATGTTTTAAGCAACCAACACCAATTCTTTCGATATGTATGTGGATGTGAACTGGATATTGTACTTATCGACTGCCAGTGCTCTATCCACAATAGAATGGCCCAACTTTTGGACCATTATATACTATACAATGCTGTTGACTGCTTCGTTGATTGTCATGGTAGGTGACAATCTGATTGTAGCTTAATAATTTGACTTCTCAAGTGACCGGTTGTTTCATTGACAGATCACTCAACTTTTTACTGTTTTTACGAGCCTGTTCGATGAGTTCGAGAGCCTGCGACAGTGTAAACGGGAGTTTATCTTTGGCGTGATAGGCATTCTAGCCTTCTCTTCCGTCTTTTTGTGTTCGAATGTAAGTAAATACCGACGTATATCATACAAAATATTGTTTATTCCCTCCAATTATAGTTTTATACGCTTGCGTATGTAGGGTATTTTAAGTTTGTCTCGAAATGTGTAGCGTGTTAAAGGAGGCTTGTCCTTGTCCTACATATACTAGGTATTATTGATCTGTTCTTCTGTCTGTTTCTATGCCATCTGGTCTCTCAGTTTTAAAGCTAACTTAATCAATCTTGCTAATGTTTTTATACTTTGCTAAAAAAAATTTGTTAAAAGAGTACATAGGGTTTGTCCAATATCCTTCTGTCTGTCCGTCTGTACGCTATATTTGAAGTAGGTTTTCCGATATTTATAATAATCGGTGCTCGGTGTGATTTTATCTTTTCATTCTTCTATCATTCTTTTCAGCATGGAATCATGCACTTCTCAGCAATATCCTTGGATTCTATATTCACACATAGTGTTATGCACTTGGTACTCCTGCTCGCGGTCCTTTGGGTTTATGGACGTGAGCGTTTCCAGCGGGACATTGAGTTTATGCTTGGACAGCCGTTTGCCTCGTGGAAAATATTTATACTGCGTTATATAGCGCCTATTTTTCTGATCTGGACTATGGTTTGTATTAAGCAGTGTTTCGTATTATAACTTTTACAGTTTCTCTATTTACAGCTAGTGGGCTTTTTCATTTCATACTTCGAGCATGCATTTTCATCCGTTGTCGTGCTAGTTGTCAGTTTTTTACTGGTCGTGCTGCCATTGTTATTCATGCCAGGCTATGGCGTATATATTATGATCCAGAATACAGGTACTTTTTGTGAACGCTTTAGGCGGGCTTGTCGACCAAATGACTGGTATCCCGTGGAAATGGAAGATCGACAACAATACGAGGAGATTGTTGGAAATTCTGATATAACCCATCAATTGTATGAAGTTACCGAGGAGGTTAACTAATGTTGGTTGGTAATATCCCGAGATTTCTATGTAATAAGAAGCATTTTATCTACGTTTTGTCAGTTTTGGTAGGTTATAAATTATAATATAATATTAATGGAAGTCTTGTCGCGATATAGTTAAATAAAGCAAACAATGTAAAATTGCCTCATACATGCATGTAAGAGTAGTTTATTTTAGAGATGTAAAAATTCGATTTTTTGCATAAAAAACATCAATGTATTTCGATGTTTTTCACACAAAAGATCGATTCTTTTATGTCACTAGTCTTTTTATAAAGAAAATACAAATGTTTGCTCATTTCAACATATCCGGCTCAATAGACGTGTCCGACATAAATGCTGGCATTCTACGCTGTCGTCGGAAGGCTTCGTATTCGGCACGATCATCGGGATCGGCTGGTGTCCAATCCAAGGGCTTCAATCGTTTCTTTAGGCTTTCACACAACGTATCTCGTTTTCGGATCATAATATACAAAACGTAGAGCGGTATCCACATCACTGAAGATACGAAACTTAACCATCCAATAACAATTGCCCATTGCGGATACGGTATCTTGTTGTAAGTAATGGTGCGTATAAAAATAATGCTTGTAAATAGGATGAACTATTAAGTATAGATATAGGTAAGGTTTCTGTAACGAGAATTTTTACTATCACTTACGACCAGAACCACAGGCGTTACCATCTTCCAGGAAATTTTCCAAAATATACTTGGCCGTTCACCCAACATGAACTCAACGTCCGTCATGAAATTGTCAATGCCATAAATATAGGCTACCATAATGATCTCAACCAAGCAAATAACGATGACCGCTATGGCCGATGAGTACCAATCGAATAATTGCAATATAAACATGCCAGCCTGTATCAGAGGAGTTAGACGATTAGTAATTTTAAGTATAAGTATCGGTAACCAATCAAACATACATTGGTGCACATTATAGTTGACATGGAGTAAAAGATTAGGCATAGACAAAAAGTCACCTTCATTTTGTGTTCTCGCAAGACATATATCTCATCTAGCAGCGAAGAGGTGACGGCCTCTAGTTGGACAAACTTAAAAATAAATAATAGGTTAAGTTATTTTGCCGAGAAACTACTAAATATTGCGTATAGAAGTGTCGAATATTCACCACACTGTCAATTCCTAAGAGAAATAGCATAAAGAAGAACATTAGGGCCCAGATCTGTGGTACTGGCAACATGGCAATAGCCTCAGGATATGTGACGAATGCGAGTCCTGCACCGGATGTTGCAACGGTGGCCACAGGTATACCCGATTTAACTAGAATTAACTGATCTCAGTAATGAATTAAGCTATAGAGCCGCGTACAACCTACACGATAGAAAACCCAATACGGAGAATACTACGAATCCGGCGTAAATACTGGTAAACACATTGACAGATACAACCAATATTGAATCAAATTTGGCATTGTTTCGAAAATTGTTAAAGCTGGCCATGTTGACAATACCGCCCCAGCCGGGACCAAGGCCAAAAAACATTTGTATCGCCGCATCCGCCCATACCTTTAGATCTAGCAGTCGATGCCACTCCGGATATATGAAGAATTTGATCCCAGTGGCAGCGCCTGGAAGTGTTACTCCTCGAAAGAAGAGTATAGTAAGCAGCACGTAAGGAAACGATGCCGAAAAGTAGACAACCTTGCCCACCTGTTCAAATATAATGATATGAAGTGTTTCGAAGGAAAATAAAAAAATAAATAAATATCTTACCGATTTGATGCCCTTTACCACACACAGATATATGATGACCCAAGTAACAGACAGGGCGATTAGCTGCTCCCACACCATGCCCCCAATATCGGCAATGCTCGTCGAGATGCGTAATACTTCCAGGCTAAATATACGGCTAAGTTGAAACAAGCTTACCAAAGGATATATGTTAAACTTACTGAAAGAACTCGTCCGCCGAAGTCTTAATTTCCTGGCCATCGACATACTGCAACTGTAGAGACAAAACTTGAACTACAGTGTAAAGTAAACCATAGGGTTGATTCACTAACCTGATCAACCGATGTACAATTGGGCGTATTCCAAGGATGGTTACAGTCAACCCATGGTACGGTCTTCCAAAAGCAGTAATACAGCATGCGTATAGGATAGGAAATGATAACGGAATAGTAACAAACGCAATACATGTTGACAATGACCATGCAGATACCGGTACCCTTGAGTATGGGGACCAATCGAAACATGCCCGTACATCCGGTTCCTGAGAATTGGCCAATCAGCACCTCCATGTAGAAAAGTGGTATGCCGCATAGAAGCACCATTAAAAGGTATGGAACCAGAAAAGCACCTATGAGAAATAGTATAATAGAAAAATAAAATAAATAAAAGAAATTTTTGTGTATGGACCAAAATGATAATCCTTCGAGCCGGATTTGAACCAGCGACCTATGGATTTCAACATATCGCGATTCAATAAACTGATGGTACAAGAGCAAGCGCTATCTAGGCCGTGGTAGTGTTTGGTCTAGAGTCCTGCTATTGCTCGCAACACCAAGCCTCGAAAATTCTACAGTCCATCGCTCTACCAACTGAGCTATCGAAGGCATTCGCTGGCCGCCACCAAATCGACGACAAAAGCGCCATTTCGCAGCTTTCCCAAGCTGCCCAGCTTTCGCTCGCAGAAAGCTACATCAATGGCGAGCTTAAAATAGGCACTGCACTCGCCACAATGAGACTGACGTCAAAGCATGCGCTATTTATGGAAGCAACAATTTTGACATTGAGCGAGCATAAGCTCACTCATCAATTACTGGCCAGAGAGCACACTTGTTTGTTGTGCCCAGGGGAGGGGGGTGGGCACGGTGTAAGGTATCCAACTTACCGCCGCCGCTGCGGTAACAGAGGTAGGGGAAGCGCCATACATTGCCGATGCCGATAGCATAGCCAATGAGTGAGAGTATAAATTCAGCTTTAGAGCCCCATTGGCCGCGGTTCTCATCGCGTACAATCCTTTTCTCTTTTCGCGGACGACGCGGGGGCGGGGTATTTGCCTGCATTTCAATTATGAAATCTTAAATCACTTTTCTAAGAATTTAAGCATTTTAGTTTGAGATAGATTTCCGAGCTAAGTAAACTATAAAACTGTTTTGAATGATGAAATCTTTTCAAATATATTTCACACATTTGTTTTAGTAAATGTTATATGTATTTTATTGGCAACTTTTAGCATCATTAAAAATTAATTGGTTTAGTTCACGGATTTTATTATGCTAGCTTATTAATTAGATGAGTGTTTGTTGTTAAAGCTTCGTTTTCTTCATCTGTTCCACTAAGATGGGACACTAGTTCTTCCTCCACTACCCTAACAGCGCATTTGTAATACAATGGCCAATCCCATAAATAGCATAGGTATAGCTCCTAGACAGTCTGCGGAACTTTGACCTGCAATGGCCGTATAGTCGTCGGGGCGACGGGATTCCCGTTTCTCCGCCTTCTCGCAAATATCGCCGCAATTTGCATGCTCACAAATATCGCAGATATTAGACTTGGGCGCTCTATAAAACTGCCGGGCACGACGAGCTAATAAAAGTTAAGAACTCGATAAATTTGATAAATAGATCTAGCCAATTTTAAGAACCTACCGCTATCGTAGTAGTCATACATGACTACTGGAACTGGTCGATGCTTTGTCACCTTCACCGTCTTATAGGCATGCAGCGTGGGGCACACCTCCCGTCTGTCCAAATAGTCAAAGTAGATGACCACCTTGGTGTTGCGCTGCTGGGTCTCCACCTTCTTGATGCGCTCACTTGACTCCAGCGTGGGCAGCGTATCTGTGTCCACCACAAAGCCACTGGGCAGATGCACCTCCATAACAGCCATATTGGAGCGCTCAGCATCGCCGGGCACGGATACAAAGCTGGCACATGCCGAGAGATGCAGATAATCGGCGTGGGAATTGCGATTCACGGTGGGATCGAGCACAAAACGCGGCCAGGCGCTGGTCACATTGGTATTGTATTTATAGCTGACCTGTGCCAATGCCATGCCACGTCCAGTTGCCGAGACGCTAACATTCTTAATATTGCTGGGCAACTATAAATATAAATATTTAATTAAACATTAGCTTTGCAGACCCAAAGAGATAATAACTTACCTCAACACTTTGCAGCGCCAGGGAGTTCTCCGAGTTTACATTCAGAATGGTCTCAGCGCCTTCTCCATAATGAAAGCCGATCTGCACATTATTACCCTGGCTGGAGAAACGCTCAGCAAACATTAACAAGGCCTGCAAGCCAACCACAGTGTCCTGCGAGGCTACAAAGCCACCAAATGCATTACGCTGATCCATCAGCCAGTTGAGCACGGGTAGGGCATCTCCCACGAGATTATTTTCCAGCAGAGCCAGCGCTGCATATGCGGAGATCTCAATGTTGACACTGCGGGTGGTGTTGTACCAGGGAGACTGCTGTTCGCTGGTTGGAGCCGTCTTGTTCCACCATTTGCGTCCTTCCGCATTTGTGGCCAGTGAGTCCAGACGCTGCAGGAAGGCAGCCTTCGCATTGTGATTGGCACGCGAGAGCACATAGGTGCCCAGAGCCATGGCATGCAGATTGCTGGATGCGTCCAAGCCTTTTGTGATAAAGTCCAGCGCCTTGTTGATATTGTTGCGGTACTCGGGGTAGGCTTCCTGTTAACGATAACTCCTTAGCCTTTGCCCTGACACTCACTTCATGCCTGAGTACTTACCACGTTCTCCATCATTGCGAGTGTGACAAAGGCGGTTAGACTAATGCCAGTATCGTCGAACTGTTCAAAGATATCGCCATGCTCCTCGTAGCCGCCATTGCCGGACTGCATACTGGCCAAATAGGCTAGTGCACTCTGGAGGACATGCTCATCCACTTGAGTGTAGAGCGCCGCCTGACGTAAAGACCTGGCTACGTAAGCGGTCAGCCACGTTGAGCTCTGCTTGACAGACAGTCCAAATGCGCTGAATGCTCCATTCTCATGACGATAGTAGAGCAGTCGTTGATAACCCACTGCCAAATTTTTGGTAGCACTCAGCTCCACATCTGGTGTCAGCTGACGTAGACGCTACCAGGGTTTAAACTGTTAGACGGAGAGGGTTTCTTTTCAACTGGTTGACTTACCCCCAAGTAGCGCAGCACCATTAGATTTGGAACAAAGTTGACCATTGTTTGCTCGCCACAGCCCGTGGGCAAGAGAATCAGCTGCTGCAGATTACCCACAATGCTGCCCACTAGATCGCCCACAGCCTTGACCTCAATGCTGGTTGAATCAGGTATGGCATTGCGGGGAACATTAATGGTAACATTTTGTTTGCGCTGTGCATTTGAGTTCAATTCGAAGAGGAAACCACGATTCACACGTTCGGTGGCTCCAGGATGCTCCACCAACAGCGTACGTTCCACGGTGTCGCCGGCTTGTGAGGTGGATGCCACTGCCTTAATCGGTAGAGCACCCACACGTCGAGGTGTCACAATAAAAGAAATCGAACGAGCTGACTTACCGGGCACTTGAATGGTGCGACGACTATAGAGTTCTACCTCTGTAATGTAAGGAAACCAATAAGGATATCCATTGCAGATAGATGGCTGTACTTGGACTCACTGGGCTTGTTGGTCTGCTTGGTGTCTAGCTGTGGAAAGTCAAAGTCCTGTGCCGTATTATAGAAAGTCACATCGACGCTCAGATCACTATCCCTGTTATTGTGCACCACGAATGGTAGGGCAATGAGCTCATCTAAAAATAGAAAAGGTTGAGACTTTGTTGTTGGAAATGTATCTTAAAGTTAAAGATTTACCTTTACGTATGGAATAGGGTAGGTCAGCGGCTATGTAGAACTCCTTGTAAGCTTCTAACTTGCTGTTGGGTCCACTTAGACCCAAACCATTGACAGGATCTAGCGAAAAGGCGGATAGCACCCAGGAGGTCATATCGCTAGGAATCCGCCGATGTATTGTATTGCGACCATCGCTGCTGGCCGAAATGTTCAGGAATAGCCAAGAGTCCACTGGATCACGCATGACATGGACACGGGGATTGTGCCAGTAGGGTTTGGGTGTGTAGGAGAAGGCGTAGCGTCCTTTGCCGGGAGGCAATGTGTTTACCTCGATTTTGTGTGCCGGTCCAATATCAGTCTTTCGCACAGCTGTCAGCTTGTCCTCCTCCATGGTGCTGGATATATCGCGACCAATAGATGGTGTAGTTTCCGCCTCTGTAATTTCACAGTTATACTCGTAGTTTATGCAATCACTAGAGTCTTCAACTCACCTTTTTCAACAAAATAGTCCGTATTGGACATGGTAATAACGCCAGATTCCTTTCCGGGTGAGCTAATGAGCGTATTCACATCACTGAGCTCATATGAGTAGAGAGCATCCATTAGACGATCGTGTGTTAAATCGTTACCTGTATATGACATAGAGTATTCAGGTTTGACTTTTATAGGATTGAAAAAATTAACTTACCATTGCCTAGCGCAGCTGAATTCTGATCGACAACCATAAGACCCACATATGAGTAGGGCTTTGTGCTGATACCTATGTCAATATCCTGGCCGGGAGGGGCTCTAATAGGCGCCTCGACTTGCACCTTAAAAGAAAGAAGGTTCAACGTGTTGCTTGAGTATTGTTGAAGATGTACTCACGGCATTCAAAAGATTCTCCTCGAATTGTATGACCTGTTCATCGTAGACAAACTCGCCATTGACTACCATATAAACGAGCAGCTTGGCACGTGGCATCATAGCAAAAGAGGCCAGAAACTTGATGGTGTGAAAACTATTGTCGGCCACCTAGACAAAGGGTTAAAATAATGTCTTAAAATTGTTAAATTACACGAGGACATTGCTTTACTTACATCCACTGTGCGAGACAGTATAATATCGCCGCGTCCAACAATCTGATACATAAAATATTTCATGGGCTCATTGGAACGCACCGCAACAGAAACCTCTTGATTGACAATAGGTCTAGAAGATAAAAACAAAGCGTTGCACTTAAGTACTCGTACTACAAGTAAACTATTGACTAGCTTAACTTACTTATCGTTGAGCACCTTGGCGGTTATATAGTTTTTGGTGTGCAAATGCTTACGCGGCACCTTACCCACTTCGCTAATAACACCCAGATAATCCACAATAATTGAATGAAACTCGTCCTGATCTCCAAGGGGCACAGTAAACTTCATCTTGATCTCACCGCGTGCATCCAAGCTATAGACAGTGCGATTATACATTTCGCTGCTTCCATATACGTTCGTTAGATAGGCTGTAATCTCAGGATTGAAGTCCCTTAGAGGGCTGCCATCGTTACGGGCAATACGTGCCTATATAGCAGAAAGTTATATATCAACATAAATTCAATAAGTTCAGCCTAATACTTACAGTGGCTTCAAAAGGCACGCCTGGTATGTAATAGCTGGGGACCTTGACAGTCTCCACACGGAAGTGATTGAGATATAGGGTTAGGACAGTTGAATAGTTTTGCACAGAGCCCGTAGAGCGCTCCTCAACCAGCGCATCTAATAGATACTGACGCTCGTAGTCCTGTTTCAAGCGCAGCTCCTGTTCAATGTCAAAGTTAAAGTAGGCACTGCCATCGATAGGCACCACCTTGCGTGTGATCAGATCATTGACAAATGGCTGGAGAGATCCAAAGAAGGTGGGGTAAATGGAAAGCGTAGCCTCGCCTACAATGGGTTGACCAAAGGCGTAGCTGCAGGAGCAATAAAAATGAGGTTAGCTGGATAAGGATGTAAATTTAGTAGGTGCTACATACTGCGCCTTGATCGTAGCCGCAATCTTGCCATCCTTGTATATAGCCTTTCGGGGCGTTTCAATGTCCACCACAAACTTGGGCAATATGTGATCGAGTATCTCAAAGGTTTGTTTGTGCTGCTTTTCCGCCACATCCACGACTATGGACCAGTCCCCGAAACGCGGATAGTCCGACAACTGCAGCTCGTTGGAGTAAATTGCATTGGTTAGGCGTACATCCTTGTAGCTTCTAATGATATTATTGCCCGAATCTCTGATCTCCAGGTTAACGCGCCCATAGCCACGTGCAGGCTTTAAGTTCGCATCGAGCAGCAATACACGATAATGCACCAGATCTCCGGGCTTATAGATGCTTTTGTCCGTTTGCACCAGGACCGTATGCTGCTTGTTCTCAAAGTGCAGCTGGGTCTCATTGGTAAAGAGAATGCCGCTGAGGCCCTCGACCGTCAGTCGATAACGATCTGATTTGAGCGCCGGAATCTGTGTGGGAATCATAATTTGTTTAAAATCTAACGATAACATCACTGAACCATTATGTGTACCTCAAAGTGCAGCAGCTGCGTTGAATAGGGTCTCAGTTCGACGGTCTTGAAGTCGGTATACGTACTGCTGAGGATGCCCACTTTGACTCGAGCGGGCTCTGTTGCCTTGTGTATACTGACAGCCACATGGTACTGCGAGTTGGGTCGCAGACTATTCGGCGCAATTATGGAATAGAGGCTACATAAAAAAATAAACAAAATAAAAATTTACTTAATTCAGTACCACAAAAAATAAAAAATAATAGAGACAATGTTCCGCAAGTGGTGCCGTGGTTGTGTTGGGTAGTATTACACCTATGCTGACATGGTATCTGAATCTCTATTTCGTTTTCTACTCATTCACGCGCTTAACGGAAGATAAACAATACTACTACGTGCGACCTACAGGGGTAATGTACTTTGTAACGCTTGGTTTTGGGTTCGAGTTTGAGTTTGAGTTCGAGTTCGGGTCAGAGTCTTGAGACCGCGTTTCTGTTTGATTCATGTCGGAAATGGCTTAGGATGGCTTTGAGATGGTCTAGCGCGGGGGTTGCGGCTTTGACAGTAACTATTTTTGTGGTTTTCCTTTGACTACTGCATCATTTGGCGAATTTGTAATAACTATTATGGCTGACAATTGCAGCTGCCGTGTTGTGAGTCAGGCTTATGAAATTTAAATTAACTACATGTACTCCAAAAAGTTTATTTAACAAAGTCGTTGTTCATCATAATGGCAAGCAATTGTTATACTTGTTCAGCTTTGTGTTGAGACTTTGACTTTATTAAGTCACTGATGCGTAATATTTGAATGAGTATTAGTAAAAAGAAGTACGTAGATTATATTGAATTTTACAATATGCATGAGAAAACATATAGTTTGTGGAAAAATGATTTAAAAGATTACTCTCTGGTAGGTTTATATACCAAATTTCATCATCGTCTTTCAAGAACTCTACGGCGTTGAATCATTTTTGACCCGTTTGTAGACTAGATGTATTTATAAATCAAATAAGTATGTTCTGAGATATGGCTCTGAGTCACTCTTAAATCACTTTTTTAACCAGTTTCCAGACTACAACGCACTGTGAAGATTATTTTTGTGTACTAGGTAAATATAAAATAAGTATTTGAGCTTATTTAACTTATATTATATCATATTTATATTGTATATGATCTTAATGTTATGCTAGTCAGTTAGTCAGCTAATCAACATCCGAGTGTAGTTCAAGCAGTGTTTAATTTTCGAAGGGAAACGTTTACTTTTACTTATGTTAGGATTTCCAAATTTGGTAGAATTTCACCCAAACATGATTAAGTATCTTCAGGTATTCAAAGCGTATGCCAGTTTCGGTGCACGACTTGCATAATCTGAGCTTGGTCGGCTTTTAATTTTGGAGCTTAGCTCAGTGCTTGTTTTGGCTTTGATTCCCCACTTTTTGCTTGCCACTAACTTGTTGGGGTATTTTAAGTAAGCGACCAGTTGAGCTATTCGTTTTATAAGCCACTGCGAACTCTAAAGAAATGACTAACTGTGCCGTGTTGTCTATACGTCCGTATGTCCGTACGTCCAATTGTCTGCTATTGTAGGACGGCCTGTTTGTCTGGCTTTTGGCGTAATTCACAGTTTCTGTTTGTTCTAATTCCAATTGCTGCCGCCTAACCTGTTCCCACATTTTCTTTTGTGTTTATGTCACGTTTTGTTAGGCGCTGTCGGCTAAACAGGTTCCTAAGGTGGTCTCCCCACTAAGTTTGGACAGACAAATGGCAAAAACAATTTCGCTTTTTGTTCAAATTGGCCACAAGCTGCAGTCGGGCCTTGTTGCAAGTTGTAACCAAAGAGCTGAGTTGAATGGAGAGGTTTCACATGATTGCATCGCATTGGGTTGGGTGTTAAGCGTCGCGTTAAATGTCGGTCTTAATAGTTGATATCAGTTAAGTTAAATGGAATGTATAATCATATAAATATGAATACGTAATGCTGTCTTTTTTCGCCTTGAGTTGTACCATATATGGCAAGAGAATGAACTTGAATAACCATGGCAACACTCACAGTTCGGCAATTAATAAACCTCAGCCATATATAGACTGAATGAGAATCAATTCGCAAAAAACAAGAAGTGTGGATCAAAGCAGGAAAATAAGTAGACGCCAACGTAACTTTTAGCAGCAAATCAATCAGAATTTTGCAAGTCTCGAATGTACTCGTAGTATTCATTTGCTTTGCGACATTTAAACAACTGGTCAACTTGACGGACATTCAAGGTGAGCCATCGGAAATAAGATTGTAAATAGTAAGTAAGCTACAACGATTTGTTTTTATGTGTCACCAGGCATCAGGGTGTCTCAGAAAATGTATATATTTACAGATAAGTCAGTTAACTCAACGGCTGCCAATTCGCACAACACTAAATATTGCATCACCCTAATGTATGAGACAGATGAAGCCAATGTGTGCGTAGGTCGTCTGAAATCTTGCCAACCTCAGCTCAATTTTAAGTTATTTCATTCATTTTATGAGCATTTTGCTGCTTTTCTGCTTTTGCACATAAAATGGACAACAAGGCTAGAATATAATATATGTATTTTCGATCAGCATGCACACATTATAACGTCAATCTATAGCTAGGAAACTTGGTATGTGCATCCTGTGATATACGCACATGAAGTTTGTTTAAGTTTTTGGTAGAGTTTTCCATAACTCGTGCTGCAAATGGCTTCAAATGAATAACACCCGCATTTACTAAGAAATAGACGCTGAATGTATTAGGGAGCAGAAAAAAGCGGCATTTGAATTAGAGATAAGTAACACACATTCTATAAAAGATTTATGAGATTTAAATTCAGTACAGGGTATTTCTAAGTTCTCTCCCTTTGGGCTTGCGTTTCATTTCATTCTGTCCGCATATAAAAAGTCGTCTGGAAGCTGTATTTATGTTGTTTCATGCAAATTTCTTGATTACAGATTGTAAATTATATGGGCACATGGATTGGATGGATAATGAGCGTTTCATCTGCCGGCGTTTGATGCGTGTCAAAACAAATTCAAATTGGGTTCGTTGCCTAAGTCGTTTGTTTTCTTATTTCGGCTCGGTTAAGTAGCGTGATGTCATTTCATTTGTACGGGCTTATTTAACATTTTTGTGCAACTCGTCACCTGTATTTGTCACACTTATTGTCAGCGAACTACTTATTAGTGTGGGAGTCAAGTAAATGTACGTACTATATTATTACTCCCTGTGCCCAGAAATTTGGGGTATTTAATCTGTAAAAATGTATGTAACAGGCAGAATGAGACATCTCCGACCGAATAAAGTAACTATATTCTTGTTCAATATCAAAGGAAATTTCGATTTGTATGAAGGCGTCGATCTGAACTATAAGAGCTAGAGACATAAAATTTGGAATGTAGATTCCTGTGTACCATACGCAGATCAAGCTTTTTTCCGATTGCAGATATCTGCCCCCGCACCCCCGCAATTTGATAAAAACGTTTTACAGCCACAAATTTAAGGATATAGTCCTGGAATTTGGCATGGAATCTGGCTACAGGGAGTTTCGTAGTCGGGTATACTCGACTATAGCATTTTTACTTGTTATTAAATGTGCTTGTGTGTTTATTTTCATTACTAACCCCTGAGCAGCTGTGTAAGTTGGCAACAGAAAAAGTAAACAACTTATGATTGTCAGCAGAGAGTTGACTTTGTAGTCGCGTTGCAGGCACATTTTGCGTATTTTGTGTATTTAATTTGAAATTAAGTATAAACACGTTTCTCAATTTAATTGCCGAATTATATAGTATTGGCAGCACACATAATTCACAAGTTTAATTTTCGTATTCCATTGGCTGCTGTTGCCGTTGCCGTTGCCGTTGCTGCCGCTTTTTGGTTTTGTCTTTCCGTGTGGGTAGTCGACAGTTTTGCTCTCGCGTTTGACCGCACAGCACAGCTCCTCGCCCTGCACACTGCACCGTTGATAGCTTGGCCTAAAGCTTGATTTGGCCTGTTTGTTGCTTCACTTGTTCAACCAGCACCAGACGCTTGAGCTTGCGATTGCGCCAGCTTCTACAGACGGTTCGCGTTTTTGGAGCGTTTTGCTCACGTTTTCGTTATTCACTTTCGTTTCGGAGCCCGTCCACCTGTTTGCGTTCGCGCTGTTGCCCGCTCGTAAGCTCGCTTCTAACTGATTTTTCTGCCCGTGCTTTGCTTTTGCGATGCTCGCATTTTAAGCTGCGCGCTGAACCGGTAACAGCGCCGCTTAAGCTTTGGCGCAGGCAAAGCTTTTGGCAAGCAGTTGTTGTCTTTGCTAAGCGCAAACGGTTGCAAAGTCTGCGGTAAGCTTTTATTGCAAGCCTATTGGCATCGAAGATGAAGATTATTTTGCTGTACTTTTGTATTCAAATTAAAAATGGGCCTGGGATATAAAATTTCATCCTGCCGACCAAATTGGTAAAAATTTCAACTTTTTTTGTAAAATGGACCAACATTCTTGAAGTATCTTGAATAAATAATAAAGTATATTTAATATGAAGATATCTTTATCTTTTTCGCATATATTCAGCCACGTAATGGAAACAGGACTGAATTTATTATTTATAAAAATTATTTTGCAATAATAATTTATATTCTTATTTTAGGACATTATTGCTAATAATTTCAGTGAACACAGCGAATCTAAGAAAATGTAAGTCTTATTAAATTTCTCTGAAAATAAATTGGGGAAAGCCCGTCTATATAGTTTTCAAAATATCAGAAATTGTGTTTATATTTGAATCTGTTTGTGTCTGTCGAAAACCTTATCTGGCAAACAACCTGTTTCTTGGCTTACGCACTCATCAAATCTTTGTCCGCCTCATTAGAGCGCTGCCGGCAAAATCAAACAAAACAAAATGTAAACAACCTGATCATCAATGACGTAGAGAAGAGCGTCCAAAGAGACGGGAGAACTGTAGGCATGTGCTGCTCAATCGAGGCTAGACAATTAAAAGCGGGGAATTTCTTGGAGCGCACTGCAGTAACAGTGTGTGTTTGTGTGTATCTGTGAGACGCATGGGCAATACAAGCCGATCTCCCGATTGGTCTTCGTGTCGCTCTCAAAATGATACTTAAGCCTGCTGCGCATCGAAACGAGCTCATTGTGGATCCGAGTGGCGATCGATCCGCTTCGAAACGTCCAAACAAGCCGAGCTTTGTATACAGTTTTGTGTATTGTGTGTTTGTGTGTGTGTGTTGACAGTGAATAAAATACACTAATTAAACAGTGAATCGCTTACACTATTGTTTATTGTACTTTTTTAATAAAGAACTAAGCACACCATTTAATTGTATTGAATTTTCGTGCATCAGCAGCGATCGCGTGTTCGAAATTTCCCAGAAACACATTTAGGCATACCATACTAAACAAGAAATTTGCATTTTTATTGAATTTGCGAAACAATACGCGAATATGTCGCGCTATATAGTTTTCTGCTTTTGTATTTTACAATTGGGATTGCTCATAAATGCCACTGGGTAAGTCATTTCTAGCCTAGACCGGGCACCGTCAGCCCCCAAACAAGGTTATCAACGCCAACTAAATAGAAGCAAGTTCAAGGAGGGGTCATCTATTTTGTTGCTTTGGCTTTTGAATACATATTTAGAATGCATTATATAGAAGATGCTGCAATCCTATATATTATGTATGTATGTGTAGACAAAGAGATAAGGCGCGACTCTTAAAATACAACAATTCCTGGAAGATATTTCTTATGATTGTTTGTCAAACCGGTTGAATAGTCGTAAACAGAAAAACGTATTCACACTTTGTCACTCTATAGCGATACATTTGTTGTTGCGTTATCTCTGCCCATGTTTGAGATACATTAAAAACCTCTTTATAATGCTTGATTGAATGCGAACGAATACCGGCATAAATTTCAGGTAACACATCTTTGAATTTTTCACGATTACATGTCAATAAAACACGTTATGGGTTCGCTGAGGTTAATTAAAAATTTGTGTTATATCATATTATAAATTATAGCCAAGCCCACAGAATCGCCTACAGGGAGAGATAGAATAATGATGAATGATCAAATGAGTACATAAAGTACATAGAAGCTGCGTTAAATCTAGACAGAATGAGCTCTAATGATTGATAAGCCGGTTTGATGTTTATAAAAAATACACACGAACACAATTAGCACATTGCAGGTATATTTCAAGAACTAATGATTAAATTTATATATTACAGTCTATACACGGTAATCGGACCCGGCACTATACGCTCCAACGCCAAATATAATGTGGCCGTTTCTGTCCACAAAGCGGACGGAAAGAGCACCATTAAGGTCGGCATAACTGGACCATCCTATAATGAGACAAAGCAGGTGGAGGTAGAACCCATGTCGACGGCAAATGTTGAGTTTGATGTACCGAAGTTGTTAAATGGCGATTACAATCTAACGGCAGCCGGTGTTGAGGGCATTATCTTCCAAAACTCAACAAAATTGAACTACGCCGATAGCAAGCCATCGATATTTATACAAACCGATAAGGCCACCTACAAACCAGCGGATTTAGTTCAGTTCCGAGTTCTATTTCTGGATGAAAATACACGCCCCGCTGCTATCGATAAGCCGATAACGATAGCCATAAATGATGGTGCCCAGAACCGCATTAAACAATTGTCGGACGTTAAATTGACCAAGGGCGTTTATACGGGAGAGCTGCAATTGTCGGAGCAGCCCGTGCTGGGAACATGGAACATTGCCGTAAATGTTGCAGATGATGCTTCCGAAACCAAGAACTTTGAGGTGGCCAAATATGTGCTGCCCAAATTCGAGGTTATCGTGGAATCAGCCAAGGATGTTGCGGTAGCGGATGGCATCATCAAGGCCACAATTCGTGCCAAGTACACATATGGCAAGCCGGTGAAGGGCAAGGCAACTGTTTCCATTACACCAAACTATAATTACTATAGCGCCAGCGATAGTGGTCTCGAACAGAAGAAAACCATTGACGTTGATGGAAAGGGTCACGTTGAGTTCACAATTGGACAATCCGACTATAATTCGCGTTATACGCCACCCTTAAAAATCTTTGCTGAAGTTACCGAAGATTTGACGGGCAACAAACAAAATGCATCATCTGTTGTCAATCTGCATTCGCAACGCTATAAGCTGGAGGCTATCGACACTGTGTCTAATTATCATCCTGGAAAATCGTTTGTCTATCAATTTGTTGTCAAAAATTTGGATGGCTCACCTGTGCAAGATGCAACCAAAAAGGCAAAATTGTCCTTTGAGCCACCATATAGGCACTTCCATTCGTTTTCAGTCGATCCCACTGCCTCACCCGATAGAGATTCCATTGAATTCGAGGCTCCCTTGAACGAGCATGGTATTGCCACTTTCAATGTAACCTTGCCCAAAAGCGAGGATCGTTTCTTCAGTGCCAAGGGTTCCTATGCGGACTCCAATTCTTATTTGGGTTCGATATCCAAATTTCAGCCGACTATCGATACCTCCGAACCACTAAAGATAGAAGTGAACACCAAAACGTGAGTTCTCGTATAAAATGCAATCCATCAATTTTGAATATTTATTATTACGACATTTTACAACAGACCCAAATTGGGAAGTGATGTTTCCATTGATGTAAAATCGAACGAACACATTCCGTACTTTGTTTACACGATCGTTGCTCGGGGAAATATTGTGAAAGCCGAACACATCGAAGTTCCCGAAAATCGCAAGAGCCACACCATTAAATTTACACCCACCTTTGCCATGGTGCCACAGGCCTCGATTTATGTCTATTATATCTTTAATAACGAACTGCGCTTTGAGGAGCGAAACATAGATTTCGAAAAGGATTTCGAGAACTCGGTAAGCACATGGATGGTCCCGTTTGGCGTAACTTTTAATTTCTTTGCATACAGATTGAAATCTCTGCTCCGCTGGAGGCCAAACCCAGCCAAGAGGTCAAACTGCAGGTTAAAACTGATGGTGATTCATATGTAGGTCTTCTTGGTGTGGATCAGAGCGTTCTGTTGCTTAAGTCTGGCAATGATTTGTCTCGCGATGATGTTTTCAACAGCCTCAACAAGTACAAAACTTCGACACCCTGGCAGCAGGGCTATGGTCGCTATCCAGGACAAACATCCGGTTTGGTGACACTCACAAACGCAAATTATCCCTATAATTTCGGTAAGTTAAGGCTCTAGCAAATCTTCCAAAAAGTTATAACAAAGTTTTGGTAAGCCAGACGAAATTAAAAATGATTGAAATTGGGTTACTGTTAGGGCTAAGTGCTAAGACTTGTGGGTTGAAAGTTTTTGCGAATGTACACATACTATTTGTATGTTGGTATACGAATTTTTAGCTACACGTTCATACTATGATGCGGTTGATGGAATGATTGATAACTATTCCGTGTCGTACCAATCAGAAGTAGAAGAAGACGACGACGATGCAATCGCAGATACACCTGTTAAAATAGAATTGATACGTAAAAATTTCGCAGAGATCTGGATATGGGAATCAGCCAATATGAGGTGGGTTATTGCCTGATATCCCAACGCATGTTCAGCACGTATTATTCAAGTACTAAACAAGGTAACACAGTTGCTTGAATTTGTACTGACAAATATACTATTCTTCAGACTTTTGACAACTAAGGTTGAGGTATTTCTGATTAGTCTACCAGGACTAACGCTAGTATTTGTGGTTGTATTTTTATGCAGATAGCTATCCCTATGTGTCATTCTCTATGTCGAATGTCCCTTATGCCGAAACATTCGCCCTCAGAAAGGATATAGGAATACGTGAAGAGTTTCCTGAAAGCTGGATATTTTATGACGTCGAAAAGTACGATATTTCTAAATTATATGCTTGTTTTTAGCTTTTCTTAGTTCAGATTCTGTTTTCACTGTAAATGTGTCCTTTGGGCTGTTAAAATCATCTATATTTTTACGTGTACTAAAACCAACACACCGTGTTTAGCTGAATTTTATTATCCTGGAGGAGCATTACCCTTAGTTCATCGTGGAGGAGTGCCTTATCTTATGTCTC
This sequence comes from Hirtodrosophila confusa, assembly GCA_035043065.1. Taxonomy (NCBI): domain Eukaryota; kingdom Metazoa; phylum Arthropoda; class Insecta; order Diptera; family Drosophilidae; genus Hirtodrosophila; species Hirtodrosophila confusa. The sequence goes on along the minus strand of JAWNNI010000212.1, from coordinate 10,682,537 downwards.
CTATGTATTTGATGAGTGGGAGCCTGTCTAACAACTTCATTAAGTTTTCTGGGATAGGAAGTCTACAACCAGTTTCTGCACCTACAGCCGTCCCCCAAATACGAAAAGAATTTCCTGAAACTTGGATATTTTTGAACAATATAACGTAATTGGCCATATTTTTTATAATTAAAATTAAAATTGAATGCTTTTGGATAAACAACTAACTGTGATATTAATATTAAGGCTGTATGGAATAAGCGTTAAAAATAACACTAAAAATATTTAAATAATTAGCTTAAAAAGGATTATTCTATAACATTATGTGTAAGATCGACCAAATACTAGGTTTAAAAAAACCTGGAATTGTGTAAAATCAACGCAGAGTCAGTCCCCTGTTTCAATGTGTATCTAGGAAATGCAGCTCGGTTCGAATTACATATATTGAATATTAATGATTGTATTTCTTATGCAGATGCAATCCAACTAGAACTTGCACTAGATAGCCCAGGAGTTCCTGTTGAGGATAGACTGCTCATCGTTTCTAACCAGAATATACAAATACGTAAAGACTTTCCTGAAAGCTGGATTTTTGAACATGTCGAGAAGTATGAAAGTTCTTGAGTAAGCCCTTTGGGTAGTTGAGGTTTTCTTTTAATATTGACACTTTCAATCATCCATATCTTAAAACATATTCATCCGCTTAGTCTTGTTGGCTTTATTCATGTTCCACTTTTAATTCCGAAAAATCTTTCGTTTAACTTGGATTTTTATGTTTTCTATATATTTTGAAATAGTAGTTGGTGGGATGCTAATGGATACTAAAGTATCATAATACATATGTGCGGCATCTACATTCAAGAAAGAGGTCCGAATAACTCCATTATATCGATGGAAATGATGGTTCTTGAATAAATATACGTTTTTCTATATGCTTTCGAGGTTTTTCTGATCATTGTGGTATTTTCATGCTTATTAAAACTACAATTTTTTGGTTAGGACGACGACGATTTAGGGGTAGGGCTAGGACTAAGGAACGTAAAGGCTTCTTTCGACCCGATTCTGCGATGTTATGGGTGGATTCATCTGGTCATTCTGGCATTATACGAAAAGAATTTACCGAAACTTGGATCTTTTTTAACAGTATAACGTAAATGTCACTACTTTCTACAATTTTAATGCATTTGTGTGAACAACTAACTGTAACTCACTAGCTGCATGAAATGAGTGTTAAAACCAGCACGGAAAACGTAAAACAGCCCTACCAAAGCATAATCAGAAAAATTGTGTGTTTGATTTTGTGTCGACCCAATTAAAATTTTTTTAATGAGTTTCAAAGAAATTTGGAATTGTGAAAATCATCCTAGAGTACCATGTCTTAATTCGTATTTAGGTATTTAGGATTAGTTTTCATTGAATATATATTAAATATTAATGGTTGTTATTTTCATACAGACCCATTCCTAGATGATCTAATACAATTTAGACTGCAAAGCGATTCTAGCCAGAATATAGAAATTCGTACAGAGTTTCCTGAGAGTTGGATTTTTGAACATGTCGAGAAGTATGAAGTTCTTTAGTAAATCCTTTGGGTAGTTGAGGTCTTCTTTAATATTGACACTTAAAATTATATAAATATCTTAACACCTATTCAAAGCATCCACTTTTTTGACTTATCCTTAGTATGTATCTTATATTGAGGTCTTTATCTAATATTGAGGCATTCGCATTCTTCTGAACTTCGTGGAATCCAGTCTTTTTCCTGAAACTTGGAAATTTTAAACAAAGCTGTGAACATTTTCAAAATTTCATAAATATAATATTAATCAAAGTATTTTTCGTGCAGGTTTATTGCCGATTGTACTCGAAAGTTTGGCTGAAAAAATAAATTTGTTCACCATTGACCAGAATATACAAATTCGTACAGAGTTTCCTGAAAGCTGGATTTTTAAACATGTCGAGAAGTATGAAAGTTCTTGAGAAAATTGTTTTGGGTAGCTTAGATTTTCTTTACTATTTTTCGTGGGCATTTTTTGGGTAGCTTAGATTTTCTTTACTATTTTTCGTGGGCATTGGCACTTGAAATCATCTACTTATATCTACTCATCCTGCTCATAGTTTTAATCTTGTAGACTTTATTCTCTTTCACTCCTATAATTTTAAAATCTGGCTTGAAATCTTAATATTTCTGATATTGTATATATGGTTACATTTGTTTTAGATTACTAGTGGATACAGTAGTATAAGATAACTAGCTGATATAAAAATAATTTGCCGCTAGAAGCTGCATGCAGATTTCAAGAGACATTCGTTATGTTCTTTTGGAAGTTTTCTTAGACCTGAATATCCCAAATTGACAGAAAAAAATATGGTAGTTCAATAAATATTTTCCTTAGGTATGTGTGTTTCTATGTGATGATTGTGGTTGGTATCAGCAGTATTTTCATGCTAATTAAAACTACCTCTTTGTGCTTAGGTATTCGATTGTTTGGTAGACCACAGCAACGTTTTCCTAGTCCTGAGTTGGCGGTGCTTGCTGCTCGTCCTGGAATTCCAGGACCTCCAGCACCTTCTGGATTTGTTGGGTCATTTGGTTCTCGCACAGCCGTTCCTCCCCAAATACGAAAAGAATTTCCAGAGACTTGGATTTTTTTAAACAATATTACGTAATTTTTGAGTATTTTACGGTACTAAACAGAATTCATGGGATATTTTTGCGCTTTTGGGCTAGGCAATATTATAAATCAAATAATTAACTACATACATTTATTTACCAACTAACAACTAACTAACTAATTATTTAATTTATTTACATTTTTAAAGTGGTTAATATTAGACAACTGGACTCGGGTTTAATTCCAATTATGAAAGTCAGTGGTACAAGGGAGAGAACCAACAAAACACGAACCACACAAACTCCAATTGATTCTGAAAAAATGACAGACACAGAGATATATACAACGATTTCTGGCATTCGGCAAATATTTATTGAAACTTGGATTTTTGAAGGAAATTATACAAAAAAGTACACAAAATTTTACACATACAGAAACGTACAGATATTAACAAACATGACTACTCCTCTTTTTCTATTGCTTGCATACGGTATGATATTATGTGATTAATGTAGATTTGGTTAAGGGCTTCATCAAATAATATTCATTGCTAATTAACCTTAACTGAGGAAATCCATTTACTGATCGTGCTTGTCTCAATTCGATGTTAAATGTGATTGTGACAGTTAACTGAAAGCTAATCATTCTTACTGCTTCCCTACAACAGTACCGATTGGGAGGGTTTCACTGTCACTAAAAAAATACCGGATACCATCACTTCGTGGGTTATCACTGGCTTTTCATTGAATCCCAAAACCGGCTTTGCTCAAACTCAGAATCCAAGCAAGATTCGAGTATTCCAGCCTTTCTTCGTCTCGACCAATCTACCTTATTCGGTAAAGCGAGGTAAGAACGAAACACCTTAAGTTTTCAGGCATTTTCTAATGTTTTGCTTTTACAATTTATACAGGTGAGGTTATATCTGTACCCGTTATTATTTTCAACTATATGGACAAGACCCTGGACGCTGAAGTCACAATGGACAATTCGGACAAGGAGTACGATTTCACCGAAGCCTCCAACGAAGTTGAGGAGAAGTCCATAGATGTGGTTCGTCGAGTTAAACGGGTTACTATACCCTCGAACAGCGGCAAGAGCGTCTCCTTTATGATACGCCCCAAGAAAGTAGGATCCACCACATTGAAGATCACAGCCACAACTCCGCTAGCCGGCGATACGATTCATCAAAAGTTGAAAGTCGAACCGGAGGGTGTCACACAGTTCGAAAACAGAGCTGTTTTCATAAACCTCAAGAATCAGTCCGAACTTAGTCAGGAACTAAATGCCGATATACCCACCGAGGCAGTATCTGACTCCGAGTTTATCGAGTTCTCAGTGGTTGGTGATCTGCTTGGTCCCACCATTAAGAATCTGGACAACTTAGTGCGCATGCCCTATGGTTGTGGTGAGCAGAACATGGTTAACTTTGTGCCAAATATCTTGGTGCTTAAATATCTGGAGGTGACTAACCAACAAATGCCCAGTATTGTGGCAAAGGCAAAGAAGTTCCTTGAAATTGGTTACCAACGGGAACTGACCTATAAGCATGACGATGGCTCCTACAGCGCCTTTGGCAAATCTGATCCCTCGGGCAGCACCTGGCTAACTGCTTATGTGGTTCGCTCCTTCCATCAAGCCGCCAGATACACAGATGTGGATCCCCAGGTTATAATTCAAGGCCTGGATTTCCTTGCCTCTAAGCAGAAGGAAAATGGCGAGTTTCCAGAGGTGGGAAAATTGTTTGACAATGCTAACCAGAATCCACTGGGACTCACATCCTTTGTGCTGCTAGCGTTCTTTGAAAACGAAGTAAGTAGCTGCTTGAAAACTAAATGATCAAACGGGATTAATCAATGGGATTGTTTATTTACAGGAAGTTGTATCGAAATATAAGCAAGCCATTGACAAGGCCGTCCAATACGTCGCTCAAGAGGTGGACAAGACAGATGATCAGTACTCATTATCAATTGCAGCCAGCGCTCTGCACCAGGCCAAGCATCCGCAGGCCAAGAAGGTGTTAGCCAAGCTTCAGAGTGTTGCCAAGCAGGAGGATGGCCGCAAATGGTGGTCCAAGGCCGCTGAGACATCTACTGACTCGAATCGTTTTACATACTGGCGTCCTCGCAGCAACGATGTTGAAATTACATCCTATGTGTTGATGGTTCTCTTAGAGGATGAACCGGCAGAGGCATCCTTGCCCATCATCAAGTGGCTGATTGCCCAGCGCAACAGCAACGGCGGCTTCTCTTCCACACAGGATACAGTTATCGGTCTGCAGGCTCTGACAAAGTTCGCCTCCAAGACCGGTTCCGGCAGTGGTTCCATTGATATCGAATTCGCTTCCTCTGGCGGCAGTGAAAGTAACAAGGATACTATCAAGGTGAATCCTGAAAATGCCCTGGTATTGCAAAGTCACGTTTTGCCAAAGAGCACACGCAAGGTTGATTTCACTGCCAAGGGTCAGGGTTCGGCAATGGTTCAACTGTCGTACCGTTATAATATAGCTGAGAAGGATAAGAAGCCCAGTTTCAAGGTAACGCCCACTGTGAAGGACACACCCTTGCAGCTGCTGACCATTGAGGTGTGCGCAGAGTACGTGCCCCTAGACTCGAGTGACCCCAAGAAGGACTCCAATATGGCCGTTATGGAAATTGCTTTGCCCTCCGGTTACGTTGGTGACACTGACAGTTTCACCAAGATCGAAGCGGTTGATCGAGTAAAACGCATCGAAACAAAGAACGCCGATTCCACGGTGATTGTCTACTTCGACAGCCTGACGCCGGGGGATGTAAAGTGTTTGCCCGTGGAAGGCATCCGGGCACATTCGGTTGCCAAGCAGAAGCCCGCTGCCGTCTCCCTGTATGACTACTACGACACAGATCGCCGTGCCACCGAGTACTACACGGTGAAGTCCTCACTATGCGACATTTGTGACGGCTCCGATTGCGGTGAAGGATGCAAAAAGTAAACTTTAGGTAGTTATCAGCTTGCTCAGTAAAGACAGTAGTAAGAATAACCTCTTTAAGTGGAGTTGAATAAAAATTAAAGTGCATTATTATTATTGTGTGTTCAGCATTGATTTATTCGATTGCAGCTCCTTTACTGCATCCATAGTTCATTGGGGTTTATTTTCAGCGTCAATAAGTCTAAAATTTGATTTAGACATAATTTTTTAATCTCATTTGAGTTGATCTATAACTTACGCCTGAACATTAAGTATTAGTAACTCAACCATTATTTTTTCTTCACGCATAATTCTCTTAAAGTTTTTCAACTCCTTAGGATTCACCATTATATGCATCTCCGTTCTGCTTATGTGCCACAAATTGTACTAAATTTAGTTTGCAATATCTAAATTATACCATATTAAATTTGTTTTAAGATCATAACCTACTCTACTGGAATGATTCAGCAGGCTGTTAATTATATCGCGCTGATGGAAATTCTGTATATGGATTTTGTAAACAGAAAAGTTATCGTGACGTATGGGTTTGTGGAATCCAGCGGGACTCGAAGACACTTCTAGTATTGTGACTAGAGTTATCGCCATGACCAGTCTCATTTTGTCGAAAATCTTAATAAGAATATTTTAAATAACGTATATCCGAAGCTTTATATAAAGCGGCCGTATTATTATCATCAAACAGCTGCCATATCTAGAGCAAAAAATATATAAAACTGAATAGACATATCAAGTAGGTTCTCCATTGACGATTAAAACAAAAAGCAAGAAGCTTTTATTAATATGAAATATTTATGTATGCTTGCAATTATTAACAGTGTATTTACTAGGGCAGAAAATATTTGATAAAATACTTTAGTCAACTAGTTCTAATCATTGAAATGCCATCAAGCGATAAGCACACTCTTCAGTGATTATCTTTATAATTAACTTAATAATACTTGAACAAGCAAAAATGTAACAGTCAGTCACCAAATAACAAGCGTTAACCATGGTTATATACCAACTACTCGCTGTGGTAACTTTGGTTGCCTTGGCTAACGGGGCTAGCCTGGCACAGGATCAGAAGGAACAGGAGCACAGAGTACGCTATGACAACTATGGCGTTTACAAAATAAAGTATGGCAGCCCTACACAACGTCAAATGCTGCTCGAGTTAACCAAAAACCATCAGAGCGTGAGTTGTTCGATATATTAACCTATTCGATCATTCACAAACTCTACTTCTCAGTTTGGACTTTGGCACGAGGACAGTGCTGAAATTCATTTAATGGTCAGCCCAAATGCATTGACAGAATTCCAGAAATACTTAACTATAGCCAATGCTAGTGCTGAGATCTTTGTGGAAAATGTACAGAAGTAAGTAAATTTCAATTTGAAAATGTCCCTTATCTAAAAATAACTAAAAACAATGATTTTACGATCAGTAGCCAAAGAAACATAAAACCTGATGTGTTCTACTTAATAATCTTTACTATCCAATTTGCGATAATCCAACTACATAATAGATTGAAAAACTTTGATAAGAATGTGCAAATCATAACCCAAACCGAATTATTCCTGTGTTTATTGTCTTGGTAGTAAAATTAATTGTTTTCCAGTCTGGTTGATACCGAAAGTAAGGCGAATGCAAGAGCGTCCCCTACATTTGGTTGGACACGCTATAATAACCTGGCTGAAATAGAGGCATGGCTGGATGGTATCCTTGCCGCTTATCCAGATGTTACCGAGGGATTCGTCATAGGTAAATCGTATGAGGGTCGCGATATTCGCGGCATCAAGATCTCCTACAAATTGGGAAACCCTGGCGTCTTCATTGAATCCAATATACATGCACGCGAATGGATAACCTCTGCGACAGCCACTTGGTTGATCAATGAGCTGCTCAGCTCCAAAGAGGATCTGGTGCGGGAGTTAGCCGAAAGTCATGATTGGTACATTGTGCCTGTACTTAATGTAGATGGCTTTGTCCACACACATACAAAGGTTTGTGCAATCGGATGTTACCTTTAGCTAAGTCTAAAATCCTGACTCCATCCTACAGGATCGACTGTGGCGTAAGACACGGCAGCCATCGAGTATTTCGAGTTGCGTTGGAGTTGATCCCAATCGCAACTACGATTCGCATTGGTTGGAAAATGGCGGTGCTTCTTCGGAACCTTGTGATGAGACGTATGCTGGGCCGCATCCGTTCTCCGAGCCAGAGATAAAAGCCATGTCCGACTTTGTGAGCAGCATTAAGGATAAGCTGAATATCATGCTGGCCTTTCACTCATACAGCCAGTTACTGCTTTCGCCATACGGTCACACCGAAGAGAAATTTCCGGATAACTACGATGATCTACTACAAGTAGCTAAAGCCTATGCTGACGCAGTCGAGGGACTGCCCTATGGCACGACGTACAGATACGGCTCAGCAGCGGCCATACTCTGTAAGTTAAAATTACACATGAACTGATATTATCTTATATTTTGATTATACTTTAGATGTCGCCTCGGGAGCAACTAACGATTGGGCATACAATGAGCAGGACATCAAAATATCCTATACTATTGAATTTCGCGATAAAGGGAATTTCGGCTTTGTTCTGCCACCTGCCTTTATTATACCCAACGCCGAGGAGGCATTAGTTGGTATTGTGGCTTTGCTGGCTGAGTCTAAAAAGTTGGGCTATCTGGAACTGAAATACGATCTGTAAATCACTACAAAATGCCTGGGAAGTTGAACAGCAATTTTTCGATCAAAATTAATTGATTTGTATGTATTTTTCATCAATTACTGAATTCAGTTATACACTATATCAATCAGTAACTTTTCGATATGTGTCTGATTTAGGTGCTCGCCTAGCGTGAATTTCAGGCTAGAGATAGAACAATCAAGAACCCATCGAAAGTGAGCTACGATAACTACCTAGTCTAATAAAATTAAAGCTTTAGAACTCCTTGGCATTTATCATTATGCTATACAACTACATTTAATATTTGTTGTTATTGGCGTACACATACAAAATTTACATTTATATATGTAATTTTAACTATATTTTAAGGTATACTTTTTCTAGGTATATATATGTACTGGATGATTAAATAAACTCTTGAAATTTCAAGAAATCAATTTATACAATTATGGTCTATTATTTATCCCAAGGAAAGAATGCTGGAAGCTTGTAATATTCTGCGGCATACTTTTAGGTTATGCGTTGTTAATGATCTGCTATTTACAGTCTGCTTTTTATTATAAAAGTAACGGGGAGAAAAAATTACAGCATAGTTTTGGGAACATCATGTTGTTAACATTCTGTTAACTTTCTGTTAAGATCATGCTAGGTCGCTGTTAAGTCACTGTTAACACACTGTTAAAATACTGTTAGCCAACTGTTAACATACTGTTAATGTGCTGTTAATGCTCTGTTATTAACAGAGTCCTGTTATGAACATAACCGTATAACAGTCGCTATACTGGTATACTAATCAGCAACTGTTATATTATTTAGCGACCTTCGCTGATTTCTGTTCGCCTGGTATATTTGGCATTTTGACGCTCACAAATCGGAAAGTGGAATTCTGAAGCCAGACTTCATTGACGCAGCCAAAATACCAGGCGAGCAGAAATCAGCAGTAGGTAGTTGAAAATGTGCTGACACTAAAAGTATGCTACAGTTTTTTTTTCGTAACTTCAAATTTCGACCTAACGACTTTTGCTTAGTATTTCTGGCTAATTTTTGTACGATTTTTTCTCACAAGGTGAAGGTCCCTGCACACTTTATCAATAAAAGATTGTAGTTCAATTGCATAAGGATTTTTATTTAAATTTCATGAAATAATATTAAGTACAATATGTAACAACAATGAAATTCTAGTATAGTATTAAAATATATATGTATATTATAAATATTTACAGACAAACAAAATACAATACAACTAAATACTAGTTTAATACTTTTCCGCCTATGATTCCAGCTCTCTCCAATAAAGGCAAATGGTGTCACGAATGCTCGATTGAGTTATATCCCACCCAGGTGAGAAGTACCCTAAGGAGGTCTGTAGAATATAAAAAAATATGTAAAACAATAATGATCTGTAGTGTTTGAACTTTAAAGGAATGTATATACCATATTAAGATCTCTGAGATCGACGCTGGTCAGTAGCGTAGATAGGGGACAATAAGGGGATCAATCCCCCCATTCAGTTTGTGGAAAAAGATTACTTCTATATAATTTTAAAATTTTAGTTTTTGTGCTGAGATCGAAATGAACAAAAAACATTCCACATTCGCTCGTGGAAAGACACTATAAGAAAAATATAGATTAAAGATCAACTAAATGATTAAATAGACTGTTGATTAATTCACGCTGGTTAAAATTGTGTTCTTTGATTTTGTAAATGCAAAAGTTATTGTAACGTGTTGATTTTACGAATACACGTGTAGGCAATGACAATTTTAGTAAATTATTGAAAAACTATAAGACAAGTTTAAAAGCATGATCGTCAAAACTTTTGTGTACTCTTATCAGTTAACAGCTGTGGCACAAAATATTATTTAAGTTAACAACGGTCTTAACGTTAAAAAACCATACTTGTGTTGGAAAACCAATTTTAATATGATAGTATATGTAAACTTAGAACTTTAAACAGGCATTTCATAGAGTAGAAGATAATTGGTAAAATACTTTAGGTACATAGTTGCAATCATTGAGCAGTTAAAAAATGCTTCATTCTTATTATAGCCGTAGTATGTATAAAAGGAACTACCAAACTAATGAATATTAACACTTGGTCAGCAAATACCAAATGTTCAACATGAGGTTACACGAACTACTCGCTGTGTTAACTGTGATCACCCTGGTCGACGGGGCTAGTCTGGTTCAAAAACGGGAAAGGGAACAGGAAGTGGCACATAACACTTATAGCGTTTACGAGGTTAGTTCTATGGATCCGATGCAATCTCATAAGCTACTGGAATTGGCCAACAACTTTAAGATCGTAAGTTTTTCTTGATACCAATACAATCTGATATGAATTTTATTATTCACAAAAACTTCATTTCAGTATGATCTGTGTATAAATACAACGGAAGATAATAGGATTCATCTAATAGTCAGTCCAAATGAATTGCCAAAACTTGCAACAGAATTAAAAAAAGCGAACTTTAGTGCTAAGATATTTGTAGAAAATGTGCAGAGGTAAGTAAATTTCTAAAAATATACAACAAATCAATCAATAATATCTTACAGACATACATAAATCTAAATAACTTTTAAGCGTTTCCATCCAACTTGCGATGATTCAGCCATATATAAGAATGCCAAGCTTTGTACAATTAAGTATTATAATGCCTTTGGTATAATTTTCTATTTAAGCATTACTTGTTTTTGATTAACCTGTAAGGATAATTTATTTTTCCAGTCTGCTTGCCAACGAAAATAAAGCGGGTTCGTTAGATTGGACAAACTATCATAATTTACCTGTAATAGAAGCTTGGCTGGATGGTATCCTTTCCGCTTATCCTGATGTAACCGAGGGATTCGACATAGGTAAATCGTATGAGGGTCGCGATATACGCGGCATCAAGATCTCCTACAAATCGGGAAACCCTGGCGTGTTCATTGAATCCAATATACATGCCCGCGAATGGATAACCTCTGCAACAGCCACTTGGTTGATCAATGAGCTGCTCAGCTCTAAAGATGAGCGGGTGCGGAATGTAGCTCGAAATGTTGACTGGTACATTGTGCCTGTACTGAATGTGGATGGATTTGTCTACTCACACACAGGTCAGTCCAATTAGAGGCTACTATTCAACAAAGTCTTAAATCCTCTACTTTTAGTCGATCGCTGTTGGCGAAAGACACGGCAGCCATCGAATATTTCGAGTTGCGTTGGAGTTGATCCCAATCGCAACTACGATTCGCATTGGATGGAAAATGGCGGTGCTTCTTCGGATCCTTGTGATGAGACGTATGCTGGGCCGCATCCGTTCTCCGAGCCAGAGACAAAAGCGTTGTCCGACTTTGTGAGCGGTAATAAGGATAAATTCAATATTTTACTGGCCTTTCACTCATACAGCCAGATACTGCTATTTCCTTACGGCTACACAAAAAAGGAGTTTCCGCATAACTACGATGATCTACTAAAAGTAGGCAAGGCCTATGCTGATGCAGTGAAGGGATTGCCCTATGGCACGGTCTACAATTACAGCTCAGGAGCGGAGAAATGTGAGTTATTGATAAACTTAAGATTATTTGATATTTATTAGTTTATATTGTTATTTTAGATGAAGCTTCGGGAACCACAACCGATTGGGCATACATTGAGCAGGATATAAAAATATCCTGTACTATTGAAATGCGTGATGAGAAGCATTTCGGTTTCCATCTGCCTCGCCAACTTATTATACCTAACGCCGAGGAAGTATTGACGGGGCTTTTGGCCCTGCTGTCCGAGTCTAAAAAGTTGGGCTATCTGAAACTTAAATATGAACTGTAATTGCCTGGAAAGTTGAAGTGCAGTAAATAAATAAAGATTATTTCAAGATAAAACGGCTTGCAGTTTTCATTCAGGTAACAAGTTCTTAACTTGGACACGATAGCAATTAGTTAATTTTCGATATGCGTCTGATTTGGGTGTTTGCTACGCTTGTGGTCCTGGCCAGCGCTGGGACACTCAAGGATCCACCGAAACTGCGCTACGATAACTTTAGTGTCTATCAGTTGAGCATAAAAAACAAGATACAATTATCACTGATAACTAAACTAAGTGAACTGAGCCAGAAGGTATGAAGGCGGTTCTTCATTTGCAAGCTGGAATCCATGTGATCTCTGTGAATATTTCTTTTAAACAGTATGATATCTGGAAGGATTATGATGAGCACTCTAAGGAGGTACATATCATGGTAAACCCCAATGAGTTAAGTCGTTTTCAACTATTCCTAAAACTCTATGGGATCAGCAGCGAGGTTTTAATTCTCAACGTACAAAAGTGAGTTAAATGAATCGTTTGAATTCCATGTGAGGAAACTATTCCTCCAATTATGTAAGTGGCTTGCCTTCTTTAGGGTCGTCTCATGATATTCGATAAGACGTTTCTATTTGTTGACCACACACACTATATTCTTATTGGATATTATAAAGTTTATGATTCGATATTTAGGCTTATCGACGACGAGCAAGTCGATACCAGAGATAGCGGCACCTTTGGCTGGAAACGCTACCATGAACTGGCTGAGATCGAGTCCTGGCTGGATGAAATATTTACAACCTATCCCAGTGTGACCGAGGAGTTCATTGTTGGTCAGTCCTACGAAGGACGCACTATTCGAGGCATCAAGATCTCGCACGGTGCGAATAAGCCAGGCATTTTTATAGAATCCAACGTTCATGCTCGGGAGTGGATCACGTCGGCCTCGGCCACATGGTTCATCAACGAGCTGTTGACCTCACAGAAGTCTGAAGTGCGCAACTTGGCTGATAACTATGACTGGTATATTGTACCCGTGTTCAATGTAGATGGCTTTGAGTATTCACATCGATCGGTAAGCTTTACGAAATGCCTCACAAGATATCAATTAACTATTCAAGTTATTTCTCATAGAACCGCATGTGGCGCAAGACGCGTCAACCACATGCCACCTCGTCCTGCATAGGAGTCGATGGAAATCGCAATTTTGATTCCCATTGGATGGAAAATCACGGCGCCTCCTCGAATCCCTGCAGCGAGACATTTGCTGGCGATGCAGCCTTTTCAGAGCCTGAGACTAAGGCGCTTTCTAACTACCTAACGAGCATCAAGGATAAGTTCAGTGTCTACATCTCATTCCACTCCTATGGCCAGTGGTTGCTTACGCCTTATGGCCACACAAAAGATGAGGTTCCAGAGAACTACGATGATTTGATGGAAATAGGCGAGGCCTTTAGCAGCACCATCAAAAATTTGTCCTATGGCACTGAGTACATACACGGTACTACAGCCATAGCGCTATGTAGGTTGATGCAGTTCAAGACCTTGAATAGTCCTCATAAGGAATCTCTTTCTTTACAGATGTCGCCTCCGGCACCTCGGTCGATTGGGTTTTCAATGAGCTAGACAAAAAGGTGGGCTTTACCATTGAGTTCCGTGATAAGGGCAAGTTTGGCTTTGTACTGCCACCCGCTTTCATTCTGACCAACTGCGAGGAGCTCATGGCTGGCATGATTGCAGTGATTGACAAGACCAACCAGCTGAATTACATATAATCAATTGTGTATTTCTGTGGATTACTCATCATTAAAGTACCTCATGTAGGATGCCAGCAGATCATCCATTTTGTAGCCCTGCGTGGTGCTGCACAGCAGCTTCGAGGCTCCAATCATATTACCAAAACGTATGTGAAAGTGGTTCTTGCCCGAGCTCCACATGCCCAGCTCGGTGTAGCCGTAGCTACGCAGCAGATTCTTTGAATGCCCATCGAGCAGATGAAAGCCCGTGCTGTTGATGGCAATCAATAGATTCTCGGACAGGGACTCATCGCTCAGCTGCTTGACGGCAAAGAATGTGGAACCGAAGCAGGGCTGTTTGGCGAGCTCCTGAAGTAGCATTAGCTTAGCCTCATCCTCTTCTATGTCTGCATTCTGGTCCAGAACAGGCAACAGCTGTTGGTGCCACTCGGCCAGCGTTTGCACCTGCAGCAAATCCTCAGGCAACAGACGAGGCAGCAGCTCATGCAGAGGCATACCCTTACCATGGTCCCGGTCTGCTTTGTAGATGAGTTTGGCCAGCTGCAGGGCCAGCTCAATGTCAATAGCATAGTAGCCCTTGAGGTATTTGTGCAACTCCTGCGGATAGCTAAAGATCAGATCCGCATTGATATCTGCCCCTGGCTGGCAGTCCATCCACAGTTTGCGCATAAAGTGTAGTTGATAGTAACCATCGCAGCTGGAGCGGATTGTCTTCTGCTGGCGCAGATAGTGCAGCAGTTCCGTGATATAGTCAAACACAAACTCCGACTCTGGCATGGCGTACACCTTTTCGCCAATCTTCAGAAAGATGCTGAAGCCCAGCTGCGACTTGAGCTCCAGACGTTTGGCTATTTCCGCGATGAGTTCCGCTCCCCGCGTATGCGACTCTATTTCAAAAGCCTCCACGGTGTCGTCGGGAAAGTAGATCCTGTGATAGATGTGCATGCAACGTTGCTGTATGCCTTCCACCTCAATCAGGTGTGGCGCCTGCTTCCGTTGGCCATGTTGCAAGGTGCGTTTCAGACGCTTGAGGCAGGCATCCGCCAGGGCATCGGCACGCATGCGCAGCAGCAGAACGAGCTCTCGCATTATTAGCACACTGGGCGCCATGATGCCCGTGGCCAGGTACAGCAGATCCCATCCACGCTGCTCACTCTCCGCCAGCGGATTGCCACATAGCTGCTTCATTAGCTGACAAAAGATCTCATCGCAAAGCAATGGATGTTGCAGTGCAGGCTGAAAGATCAGGTCAGTATTCACAGGAAGATTGCCACGTGCAATGTCACCCATGTACTAGAAGAAAAGAGTTTAATATAGAGATTGGAAGAGCACAGGTTGGCTTACTTTTAGTATGTGATGATAGATGACCAGCGCCTGTTGATAGAGCTGTGGGTTGGAGTGCAAAGACTTGAGCAGTGGCGCCTTCAGCGGTTCAGGGGAATATATCCAGAGAGGTGCCTTCTCCGAGCTGTGGCCATGACAAAAACTGAGCATCTCTGCATAAAATACAATCTACGAAAGGACTTACTCCAGGAGCTCCCTAAACTGCAACTTAGCGAAGTGGGCCAGACTGTGCTGACGACGTCTTGGAGCGTTCGGTTGACTTATTGCCTTCGGTTTTTCATCTAAGCCACCATCGACGCGCTCCTTGAATACCTGCTGTAGCTCCAAGGTGGGTTTGGTGAGCGTGGCAAGAATGCGCACATTGCCAGCAACGAATTCGCCCCACTCCCCATTGGCAGAGCCACGCCAGCAGCGTTGGGCATCTTCTGACATTAACTGGGCGCCCGTTACGCCCGCCTCAAACTGCACCAGGTCACCAGCTGTGAGTGGCAGCCGCTCGTCCTGTGGATCTTGCTCCTGCAATTGGCAGCTGTCAATGGCCACACCAAAGCTGGAGCGTTGACGCAGATTGATCAGCATGTAGTCAATCAGCTCTACTGCATCCAGAGCCTCGCTGCACTGCAGCACAAAGTTCTCCTGCTGAGCGGTGAGCAGATGCAACTGATCGTTGGCCTGATACTGCACCTTCAGCAGCTCCGCATAGCTGCAGGAGGCAAGGACCTGCTCTGTTTCATCGATGAGCGAGACACCTGTGGCATTAACAGCCAGCATGAGTTCATCGCTTTGCAACTTGGGCCCAGACAAGCGGAGCACCTCGTAGAGGCGCGAATGTCGCATCGGCCAGGACAGATGCGCAAATAGGCAAATGTCCTCCTTGGCACGCTGCTGCGACTCTGCATCCTCGCCCTTCCGGACATAGGCGCTGCGTTCGTAAGTGGTTGCAATGAGTCGACTCCAGTTTTGTACGGCACGTTCACCCGGCGCTAGCAGATCTCTTGGCACGAAGGCCGTCAGTTGGTTTCCATTCAGCCTGGCCACTGGTCCGGGGCCGTGCTCAATGTAGCATGCCAGAGCACAGACCATTGCAATATCCTTCTCAGAGCGACAACGATATTCGCCACACTTCAGGCCACTCATAATCTGCTTGTAGATGAGCTGCGTGGCCTTGGGATCCAGGGCGGGATCATACCAGGCGTCAAAGAGTTCCTTGCGCAAGTACAGCTTCCAAGGTGCGTCCACCTGCCGCTGCTCGCAGCTTGAAATGGCGTCCAGGACGTGCTCCCGTCCAGCGCCCAGCGGCATGAGCTTCTCGTGCAACGACAAGACCAAGCCAAAGCCAAAGCTGTCGCTTAGCCCCAGTCCATCGCATAATTGTTGTACTGCCTCCCTAGCCGTGCTGGCCGCATCCACCTGCAGCTTACGCACCTGTCCATCCATCAGATAGATGACCAGCTTCAACGGCTGGCGACCTCGTATTGCCTGAAGCTCCAACAGGGATGGCGGCTGGGAACGTGCTCCATTGGCCAGGGTGCGCTCCAGATGCTGCAGTGAAGGTGCTGCCTGCAACTTGGCAGTTCCCACCTTCATGTAACTGCGTAGATATGGCTCGAAATTGGAGCTAGGTGGGAAGCAACTCAGGCACAGCGAGAGCAGCAGCCAGCCACGGGAATGAGAATTGCGACTGGGATTGAGGTACAGCTGCTTGCAGATCTGGGCTAGGATCTCGTCTCTTTAATGGATAATTAAGAATATTTATCTCCGGTTTTAAGACTATGTTTTAACATCTTTGCCTGCTTACCTTAGGGACTCTTTCAATATGCCATGTCCGATTATAAAGTGCAGCTTGTCCAGATGACTGCTGCCAGCATTCAGCCAGAGTTGATAGAACTCCTCGGCATCCCGTTGACCATTGCCAACCAGCTTGGGCTGACGCTTGAGAGTTTGACGGATAAATCGACGTGGCTTCGAGCCAAGGATACGTGCCATATCCTGCATGAGTTGTGGATTACGCAGCGAATGATCGGTCGGGCTAGGAGCAGACTCTGGCAAATCGCCCATAAAACGTAGAATCAATAACCAAATGGCCTGAAATATGAAAATAAACGTTGAGATCTGAAATTATAGATGTCTTGTGGAAGTCTTTTACCTTGGCAGCCATTTGATCAATGGAAAGTTCGTGTTTCAATAGAGCCTGCTTTAAGGGTTTTCTCTCATGCTGAGGAGTGATTCCGCTGCAGAAATATGCGGATGCATATTTCAGGAAGCTAAAGTCCGAGGTGTCCACATTATTGGGTACCGGTTTGGGCAGACGTATGGTACCACCAGAGGTGATGCTGTTGCTTTTTCTCAACGTAATCTGCGGTGATATAAGTTAGGATCATAAGAATTCACACAGCTATTCAAGAAGTTAAGTTAATTTTTTTAACTTTTAACAAGAGTATTTGATTTTCGGCATGCCGAACACAACATTTTAATAATGTTAGCACTCTGTTACGTTTCTCTTATACACATCCATCGATTCAGTTGATAATTTACCTGCCTTTATAATTTAGACAGCTTAATCTATGTAGGTGCCACCTTTTTTAAGCGCTCTGGTAGTAAGCTTTTTTTTAATATTGCCGAAGATATGCCGAACCGATAAGAATCCGTCGATTATTTACGATAGCATTTTATTTCATTTATCATTTGGGGTATTTGTTTTAAATTCCCAACGCCTTCCGATAGCGATAACTAACACTAGTTAAACTTGGTACGAGGTATTGGCTAAAATATTTCTTATTCTAAACTTAGTTGCTGACAATAGACGACACCGAGCGGATCTGGAATCTGAAAAGCGGCAGTCCAATGAAAATTTAAGATTTCTGTTAATAAATATTGAGAATCTTTGGTGTTTTACTGTCGTTTCATTTTAATTATAATAAGAGCTATGTGTTTCAAAGCAAGAATTCAAGGAAAATCTCTTTAAAATATCTTCATTGAAATCAATATATGTAGATTTCATAAAAAAAAATATTTGTTGGCAAGTTTTTAAAGTAGATTTCTAGAAATTTCACAGTATTGTCAGTTAAAACTCTCACAATTAAAAACCGTAATTTTAATATGTAAGCAAAGATAAGGTAACTAAAATTCACCTATTTCTTATCACCAAACTTAGGTTATTTTTAAAATATCTTTTGGCAAGTTTTGAAAGTAGATTTCTGGAAATCTCAAAGTATTTTCAGTTAAAGATCTCTCAAATAAAAAAATGTGAGTTTAATATGTAAGCAAAAGTAAGGATATTAAAAATTCACCTACAGATCTAGTTTCTGTTATAATACACCTCGTCATATAATAAAGAAGTCAAAGTATTTCACAATAACAAAATTTAAAGTACTTTTCTATAAGTAGTTGAGTATAGAATCTCAAAGAACAAATATAGATTGAAACTATTTTTATATATCAATCCACTTCTTAAGATTATATATAGTGTTAATCTATTACCTCTATGTGTTTATGTAAATATTGTCAATAAGTAGTTCAATATGCGGTGAGTAACGAAATCTCAAGCAATTCTTATCAATAAGTTGAATAAAAATTGAAAAAAAAATATATGAAAATATGCAACTAATGGTCTTATTCACGTAGATAATATTTCAATTAAATTTAATGAATATCAAGAGAGTTACGTGTTTTCCCATTTTGGACTTATATTACGTCTTAGCGTTTTCTGGCCGTATTTCAATTTGATAGCTATCGGACATGGTATTAATTAAAAGTTTGACATTGATCAGCAAAGCCCCTGGACACACAGTAAGTATGATAAGCGCGATGTGAAATGACCAAACTGTACAAGAACAATAACAATTGAGACACATGTGCTATATCCATAAACAACTACCATAAACCACAACAAAACGCAGACGAGTAATGAAGAAAAGACGAATAATGGATTGCACATATCTCTAAATTCCTTAGATATCACCGAAGCGGATTTTATTTACAAAATATAATAAATATTAGGTACATTAAATTTACATGTATAAAATAGGAAACAAAAGCGATCATCACACAACAAGGCTACGCAAATTGATTATCAATTATAAATATGCAGCTAATATATACAAGCAGACATTTATATAACATTTGTACAGGTGCCACAACACATCCCCCCATTTTAATAGACAATTCGATGCACAAGGCATCAATATTTGACTGAGTCGATTGGCAGAGATGCTTGCACAGAAGAATGTCTTCCAATCGCCTTTCGTAATATCAGCTATTAGCTACTTATCGTATATAGACTGGCTACGGTATAATTTGTTCAGGGCTGTCCCAGCACAATCAACTGCTAGAGACGCGTCTGATTGACGGTCTTGCGAGGCGCTGCCTCATAGTAGTTGACGGGTCGGGACAGCAGCTTGGTGGGCACATCTTTGCGCAAGCGCAGCTGGCGTTCAAATAGCAAAGATTTCTCCTTGACATTTGGGCCCAGCGGACCACTCACATCGGGCTCGTCGTTGAGGAAGCCAAACACATCGTCTACAATCTGCTTGGATGACTCCACGTCCATGTAGCCGGGACTGTCCATGGCATTGCCATTCGTTCTGGCCACGCTGCTGGAGGGTCGCCCTGCCAGCGGCATTACGGCAATTGGCGATATCGGTGGGGGCGGTGGCAGCGACATGCGTGCCTGCAACGTGGGTGCCGGCAGCACTGCCACCTTAACCTGCGGCTGCTCGGCGCCTTTAAACGATTTTGTGCGTTTGGGCTGTTGCACAGCAGCCATGGCCAGGGCATTCCGTGCAGCGACCTCATCTTTGAGACGCTGTGCCTCCTCCTGCTGCTGCTTTAGACGCTGCTTCTCCAGCTCTATTAAGCGCAGCTTCTCCTGTTCCTTTAAGCGCAGTTGCTCCTGCTCCTTTAAGCGCAGCTGCTCCTGCTCCTTCAATTGCTTCAGCTGCTTTGCCTCCATTTGCTTCTGCCGCTTGGAAGCCAGCGTAACGATGCACCACTTTCTAGACAAATAGCCGCGACAAAGTGCTTGAAACTTGATCATTCGACTGCGCACCATTGTAAACTTGGTAGTCTGCTGCTGGGCAGATATACAGGCGCCCAGGCGATGGAAGCCTTTACGCATGATCTTGTACTTGAGCCGCGCCGAGTGTCCACGCCAATAACGCTGAACTGTGATAACGGCATGCCGATATTTCAGAAATTGACGACGATCTAGGATGCGCTTAAAGCCTCTTTGTATGGTAACAATGCATTTTAGCATCACACGAGAGCGCTCTGACTCCAGCAACGCATCATCCTCATCGCGCAGGAAGAGTTTCGTACGTCCAAACTGACGATCCGAGTCGGCGGGCAAAGCCGCCTCACAAATCTGGCGGGACAGCAAACGGCAATCGCATTGATCCAGCGGTCCAGTGCGTGGCACCAGCAGTCGATAGCGCTCCACAAAGGTGCGGTAAGCGTGGCGTATAGGATACCCAGCGCGACGGATGCGAGCCGTCTCCATCATGCCCGAGTAGCGCAACTGACGCACGCAGAGCTCCTTGTCAAAGTTCTATATGAGAACAGAAAGTAGGATTAGTAGAAGTTAGTGGATTGCATTGATTGTAGAGACTATGCTTAAATGTGCTTGGTAACTGAAGGAGAATAGAGAATGTCTCAAAAATACAGATATCTTCTGATCATATCAATTATGTTTCCCATAAAGTTGGACTTCTAAGTCTGTTCTCAAGGCTTATCTGGAAATTATCCAAATATACTATCAGTGGTCTCTATCTTTCTCAGTTCCGAATGAAACACATCATAATCTCAAAATTAAGATAGAGGGAATGTGATGGGGAAAGGGTAGGATAGCCCTGTCCCATTTTAATTGCAATAGCCTATAGACAGTCGCTGCATAACGATGTTTACTCACATTAGGCTCTTTGTATTCATTGGGCTTGATGCAGCGTATAAAGTAGGGATGGGCCTGGGACAAAGTGCGCATCAGCATATCCAACGAATTGCGGAATTTGACGCATAGTGTGGGCTGTTTCTTGGCCGTGTCCATGGGCAGCTCGTGGGGGAAGATGTCCACCAGGTACTTGTTGCTGGCACGCTGCACAAGGGCACGCAGATCGGTGCTAAAGGAGTCACGATTCTTCTCAAGGAAACCCAGCGGATTGTACATGACCACGCCGGCATAGTGGCGTATGCCAAAGAGCGAGGTCTGTGTGGTCTTGCCCTTGACATATATCGAACGATTTCCGTGCTGAACGTGCAGTTTCTCCAGCAGCGTATGTTCCGTGCCCTTGGGAAACTTGGACTCCTCATCAATGAGCGACATAATATTCACCGGCTTCATGCCAATGAGATCGAGTATCTCTTGATTGTCCTGGAAGTCAATATGCAGCCAGTTGATGTGCTCCAGCTGGTACTCCGCTTGCTCCATCTGCAATGTTATGCCATTAGAAATACGGTTTGATGTGTTGTGTATGGTTAGTTCTTACCTTGAAAATGTGACCCACAAAGAACTGCTGCAGATTCTCATTGGCATAGTTGATGCAGAGCTGCTCGAAGCTGTTGTTGTCAAAGTTCTCAAAGCCAAAGATATCCAGCACGCCAATGCTATTAACTGGCTCTGCCGGCTGCTTGTTGATGGTGTCATTGATGCGTCTGACAATGCGCACAAAGATGCCATCGTAGAGCGACTTGACGAAGGCATCGCGTCCTTCCAGGGCCGCCTCCTTGGACAAGCTGGTCACCACATGCTCGCCATGCACGAAGATGGTGCGTTGCGTGAGCGCCGTATTCAATTGCGACGCTTGCAGGCCCAACAGCTGTGCCACACGCTGCAAGTTCACATCATCATCCACCTCGGCCGTCTCTAGATTGGCCACCTCCGTGGCCTTGAAGCGCAAATTGCCCAGATGCAGTATGGCCGCCAGCAGGCTGAGTATGCACCAGACTTCGTCTGGCTTGAAGGACAGCACTTTCATGGCAGCACGTATATCAGCGAAGTCCTTAGAATCCTGTTTGCCCGGCAATGTGAAACAGCCGCCCTGTGCCAGGTAATGATACTGGCTAGGGGACTGCTCCTGCAGCTGCAGGCGCTCACGCTCTGCCACGGACAGACCCGCCAACATGCAGTAGAAGATGTGATAGTTGCGCTCCTCGCGACTTTGGAACACAATGCGTGACTTCTCCAGCAGGTATTGCTGTACGCGGGCACCCTGTATAGCACCCTCCGGTGTGAAGCGTATGTCAATGTATTTGCCAAATCTGGAAGAATTGTCATTCCGCACGGTCTTCGCATTGCCAAAGGCCTCCATTATGGGATTGGCCTCAATGATCTGCTGCTCGATCCAGGAGTGCTTGCCGCTGATGGCAGCCAAATACTGCAATATAAGCTTGGTGCTCTCCGTCTTGCCCGCTCCGGACTCGCCGCTAATCACCACGCATTGGTTCTCCTTGAGCCGCTGCAGACGCTGGAAGGCATTGTCGCTAATGGCAAAGATGTGAGGTGGCAGCTCATTGAGCTTCCTGTTGCGATACAGTTGAATCTCGCGATGCGTGTATATGGGCAGAATCTGGTAGGGATTAATGGCCACCAGCATGGAGCCTGTGTAAGTCTGTAAAGGAAGAAGTAGATTCAATAAATATAAAGTTTTCTAAAGCAAATAAGTATGCTTTCTACTCACATAGATTAACTGCTTGGCATAGCGTGTCTGCAGGTTGCGAAGTATCGTATACTCCTGCAGATCGCCGAGAGTTATCATATCCTCAACATCCCCATGCGAGGTGATGTGCATCGCCTTGAGCACGTCGTCCGCCGGAACCCAAAATTGTTTCTTGTAATCATCACAGACAAGCGTCTGGGTCTTCTCCGTGCGGACGATGCGTGCTCCAAAAGGTACAGCAAATTCGCAGTTTGTATTCTGTGGCTTAACCCACACATATTCGCCCTGCAATAAAGAAATCGGCAAATTAATTGAAGAAGAGCTCTTATCGATGTAATAATAATGTACACGCGCCTCAAATGATTAGATATCGATATAAAGCCCTGTAAATTCCTAACGAGCGAAGAAAACTTGTCTCATATCAGAACCCCAGTTGAAATATTACTCCATATAATGGAATTCGGTGTAAAAACCTATTATTGTTGTCATGTAAAGCAATTGATATGTTTGGCAATGGTATCGGTATTATAAATTTATTGTATCGTTTCTCAAAACTGATTTTGATTTGGTAGCTACCTTAATTATGGACTCCACAGTGTAAATACTGATAAGTTGAATTTCAATAAACTTGTACGCTGCCAAAAAGATTCCAACATTCTGTTTTTATCAGTTAAAAGAATGAAAATACAAGTTCAAGTTGATCAGTTCAAAGTTGTCTGTTCAGAGAGCCTCAAAAGCTTAATAAATAACAAAATGAATAAAGACTACTTTAAGACTTCCTTTTGAAGATAATGGCAATAAATACCACTGATAATATTTAAATAGTAAAACAGAAAAAAGTTTTCTTTAACAGAGTATTTTTCCATTCAATATATAAAATTGTTTAAGATTCTTTAGATATTGCATAGCTTACTCAAGGCACACACTTTAAAACCGGAAAGACCCGATAAGAAATCAGCAAAGAAATCTATATCATTGTAAATTAATTTAGCTATGAGTGTTGCCTTATAGCAGCTATAAAGCAGCAATTAGCTTTAAGCAATATATGTAGAAAACTATTTTTTATAGTCAGATTCAGTTTTGCGAATCTTAAAAAATGGTTTTGTTTCCACCAAAAACTAATTTGAATAAAGGCAAACAAATGTTATCACAGCAACAAGTTGGAACCTTAACTTTGTTCGATTTGCTTATCTTATCGTAGGAATGCCGATATACAAAATAAAACTTATCGGATTCTTACAATCGACGACTCCAAACACAACACAGCAACAAACATTTAATAATTGCCAAAAAAAAAGGAAAAAAAAGAGCACTACGATTAAAGTGGAAAACTAAAATATATTTCTTTGCAAAATTTCAATTATGTGAGAGCAATAAATAGATTCAACTTAGTCAACATTTAAAACAGCTGAATTAACAAAGAAATATAAATAATATATTTTATTTATTGCGAAGTTTTCACGACCTTGTTTATCTATGTATAATAACAAAGGACACACCTGTGGATAGACAACATGATAAGATTATGACTAACAGCTACTGTAAAAACCAAATAGCTAAAAAATGGAATACCTTAAGTCAGAGAATGTTTTGTGAATTTACGATTCAACGATATTCCTGCAAGTGCTAAGAATTTGCACAATTTCTAGAAGATTTATGATTATATTGCTACTTTTTGTGTGTGTTCTAAGCGAATGTCTAGCATATTATAAGCAACTGACCAACCATGAGGTCATCAGAAATGTATTTTATCAATTAATATTTAATTGAAAAGTAGTTTCTGCGATGATCTAATCATTAGATAGTACAAGTCATAATCAAAATACCAGCTGACACAAGTGGGCAACAAATTTTAGTTTAACAGATCGGATAAGAAATTATGTTGAGGAAACACTTGAAATAGAAATGCAGTGACGTCACGCCTTCCTTTTGGTAAATTTTCACTATTAGCTTAGTTTTCTTTTAGATTTACAAATATACATATTTCAATGCAGTTGCTTAGGTTCATACTTTTTAAAATAATTAAGGAATAGAGTCAAAGTTTACTACTTTATTCCGATCATACAGATACAGCTCAAGTTTGTCTAAAAATTTTAAAGTCTAAGGATAGTTAACAGTTGCTTATGTTCATACTTTTTAAAATAGTTTAAGAATAGAGTCAAAGTTGACTACCTTTTTCCGATCATACAGATACAGCTCAAGTTTGTCTAAAAATTTTAAAGTCTAAGGATAGTTAACAGCTGCATGTAGCGTATTTTATAGTCGAGCACTTTCTTAATGACATTCAAAAGTGTTTTTCTATTGTTTTTTGATAAGAAATTGGATTGGCTTTATCACGTGCTAGAGCTATCATAAGGCTATCAATACAGGCCCACAAATTTTGAATACTTCTCTAACTCTTCTGAGACAGACTGAGTAGGGGGATTTTTTGTGCCAGCCTAATCTCTAATGAATTTGGCACACTTTATAGATTGGTAAAATCATGATTACTGTTCTGACTCCAACATGCGGAAGTCTACAAGTTAATTCCAGACTACAGTCCTTCTCTATTTGATATTTTTGGTAATTACAAATATGCCACGCGTGGCAGTGATGAGTGTCAGCAAAGTCAACGAACAGAAAATTGGCGTAGCTACAATTTGTTATCACATCAATTTTCTGATAAGCTGCGATAGGAAGCATAGAACGAGACCAAAAGCTGAATTCTTCTAAGAACTTACATGTTCCCGCAGAAACTCTGACATGTCTGTGTTGTTTTTCTTTTATTTGTATTATTGGGTCTCGCCGTTATGTGAAGAAATACTCGACAAAATCGAGTTGGAGCACTGCCAAAAACACACGCGCAGAGGGTTCTTTTAATTGCCAAGCAAATATTTGCCCAACAATTGGGTTTTATTTTCACAGCCGTTCTCACTACTCTTTATAGTTGGTATTTCAATATTTTGCGACCGTTTGGGTTCTGTTCGGCACGGAGTCTCGTTCACTTATGAACGGAGTTTCGGCAGGGAGCCCTGGCTGTCATTTCATTTCTTATCTATCGGAACGGCGGCGCTGTTGATATTGATAATGAATATTGAATGCTTTTCGGCAGCCACAGTTGGCCTTATCGCGGGCCCCTCGCCATATGGCTGGGACGATCAGGTGTGCAAAAATGGGTCTCGGAAAAACGTCCAATTGTGACCGAGAACTTGACCTGCATATTGGCGCTGTATGCAGTTTTCAATACGTCATGTTTAATGCAAAGTACATATGGGAAGCACAATGTACATAGATGTATGTATGTATGTATGCACATATGTAGTATTTATAAGCCCTTATAAGCTAATCGATCGTTTGCAGTTCTTATCTGCTGATGAGCCTACCCATACAAATATAATCGTCTCGTAGTATAACTGACCACGCCCATGAGTCATGTTTAGTTGTCATTTTTCGCGATAATCTATAAATGTTGTATTTCGATAAGCCTTACCATATTTCACGTCTATCTTTAAAGAAGAACAGCCTGTGAAACGTTTAGGAATGCCGCAGAAAGTAACCAATAGGGAGAGAGAGAGAGGGAGAGAGAGAGACCAAAAGCGCACACAAGAAATTGTAATTAATGTTTTATAAAGTTACACAAACATTTGAAAATTTACTAGGACGTCTGAATTTGAAAGCAATCACAATGAAAGTAAAAATCAAAGCTACGCACAACCTTTACGAATGATTTATTGAAAATGTGACAACAAGACTAATCAGTTTGACAAATATGACAAGGGCTTAATTAATAAATTGCTAACTGCGCAGTGAAATGTCTGATTTTTGGTATAAAAGATGATAAGTTAGACTTTCTTTGGTATTAGGAAAGAAAGTGCTTACACACATAAAAGTGATATCTTTATAACTGGTATGTTTATTGATTGATTGTCTTAATTGTGAATTTCCTCAGCTCACACGCAATGTTTTTTATTAAATTCGAAATTCGATATATGATTACAAAGTTCAACTACGAAGTTTCAGTTTCATTTGCCCAACGATTTGTCATACTGTTGCCTTATCATAATGCCACAATAATAACGTGCTTGTCATCTATAAAAGTCATTCTTAAGTTCAGCTGTGAGCACTTGCTTATTCCCAACTCCTCTTATAAAACATGATAAATCGTATACAAACGAATCGAGCGTAGAACTTCAGGTGCAACAATTATGTTTACATTATATTTATGATTGTTATAAAGCCATTAGTCCGATTTAATCTCGAAATGTCGTAAAGTGCAGCCAGATAACGAAAACAGGGTGACACATCCCAACAATGGTTTTAGTTATTTTAACTACTGAAAAATCCCTGAAAAATACTGAAAAATTACGAAAGGTCGTTAGCTACAATGTACAAAATAAAAAAAATACAAAAGTCCCCTATGAGTAGGGAGTTAATTGGGGAAAAACTTTCGATAATATCGAAACTAGATAATATCGATACAATATAAGTTTTGAAGCTAGAATGTGTAGGAAGGATACAAAGAGCTCTACTGAAAACTATCCACAGTGTCAACCATATTCGATACTGTCTGAGAGCGAACTATCGATACTATCGAAACGTATATCGATAGTTAAGCAGCAGTACTGTAAGACAACTTATACCCTTATAAATTTACTACTTAAATATCCTACTGAACATGTGACAATTCAACAGTTTCAGTTTAAATTTATAGTTATTTTAAGAATCTTTCAGAGGCCATTTATCGTCCTATAAATTCTCAAATGAATTTAAAGCTGAGTCGGCTTTAGTTCAGCTATGTATTCGGAATTGTAGTACATTTTCGCTTTAGCTTGCGTTAAGCTGCAATAATGTTATGCTTTATTTATCAGCATTGATTTATTATTACTTATTCATGACACAATACCAACGGGCCAGAAACAAGCTGGCCGTAATGCCCCATGCCTCATGCCGCATGCCTCCCCGTTTCTTGGCCCGTTTTTATGGCCACTGAGCTGTTGTAACGTGCCGTTAGACAATAATTTCATTCATCGCTTCCAGTAGATAATTCGGCTATTGGCCAAACAAATTGTTTAGCGATAAGCTCTAGGGAATTTTGAAGTGACTGAAATAAATTTGGTAGCCCCCCTCCGTGCTGAATTTAAATAAGTGCGTCGGGGGTGCAATTGAATAGTGGGCGGATGGCAATTCCTTTTAGCTGTGGGGCATTGGAATGCACGTGAGCTTCGAGCAGGGCAACGTGCTTTGGAATCCTTGAGGTCCTTTACTTTGTGCTTGGCACGCTCAGCGAGGCGGCAAACACGCCGACATGAACAAGCTTTTTACTTTATCCCTTAAAGAAGTCCTTGGCGTAATGCAACGAACTCGACTGCACTGACTTTAGCTGCAAGGCGTGTTGGGGCGAGGGTGGGGTGGAGTGGGCGCATTAAAAGCGCAATTAGGATTATCCTGAAATGCGCTTAGCTAAAGCAACAATCGTTGCCCGGCAGCTGCGGCAGCAGCAGCAGCAGCTCAACTTTTGACCCAATTTCTGGCATATTAAATAGGAAAAAATATAACAAAGAAATTGTCTCCCAGCGGCGCTGTCAGCTGTCGCCGCATAAAATGCAATTATGGCCTGGACAAAGCTACAACAACAAGCGGCTGATGACAAATGCACCAAATATTTGTGAATGCCGACAAGGTCGGCCATAAATTCAGCCATTGACGATAACGGGGCGTATGCGCGATGATGTCGAGCAAATTGTTTTCGCTCTTCAATGGCGGCCGCATTGCTGCGGCTTTGACAGCGCAGCGCAGCGACGCGTCGCGGCAGCGCCTAAGCAATTTACAATGTTTGCATACACAAACAATTGTATGTATGTATAGTGTTCACTACTATACATATTTACAAGTAGACAGCACAAAGTAACAGCAGCACTGATAAACTTATCGGAGAAGTCTTTTAAGCAGCCTCTACCTTCGCCTCTACCGCTGCCTGTACCTCTGCATCTACCTCTGCCCCTGCACCACGTCCCGCAGCACGTTGTTGACCTATATTTGGCATCAATGAAACCCGAACAGCGCAGCGCAGGCTGCTTTGGCCGAGTAAAAGCTGCGGGTAGCCGCCTTTTTCTAACTTGACTGGAGCAAAAGCTCAGCAGTTGTGGCCGCTCTCACGCAAAATGGCAAGAGCTTTGCAACTGGAAGTGCACAGTTAGTTTGTTCGTATAGCTCTCTTAACATAAGCGTATACCGTAAAAGTGAAAACATGTGTTGAAGTAACCATAGCAGATCTTATGATGAATACCTTTTAGGTTAACCTATGAGCGTATCTTCATAAATGATATAACAAATAATACATTTTCAGTTATTTTTACATGGCTACCTGAGTAGTAAGAAGTTAAGCTCCAAAAGTATGCTGTGAAAAGTCTTTGTACTACTTACTTAGGAACAATATTTTTTCTGTGGTAAGTGGAATTCCGAACAGATCTGAATGATATACAAATGTGTCACTTAAAACTGAACCAAACTTTTATTGAAGGAAGATTGTATTATATCGAATACTGCAGCCATTTCTTTTGTCAATCGCTATAGTGAACTGTTTAGTCTGCATCCTTAGCTTTATACAGTTCTCTCTATCGAGTGTGCACTGTATATGCAATCATCACCTTAAAACAGCCCATACAGTTAATAGTAGCATGCAGCCCAGCTGTAACGAGCATAGTATTAAAACATGAAAGACAAACAGCTGAGTGACAACCGAAGACACAAACAGAGCGACAAATGAGCAGATAGCTCATGTGTGAAAAAGCTCCATTTGTTGTTATTATTGTGCAAGCTGAAAAACGCAAGCGAAGGCAATGCAAACAGCTGGAGCAAACGAGGGAGAGAGAGAGAGTGAGCTTCAGCAAGCTCCAGCTTTCGCGCTCTAGCGAAACAGAATGGAAGTGAAACATGCGATGAGCGCGTCAGGCACGCCATGTGCACTTGGGGAAAGGGTGTCAATGGAAATATAAACTTTATAGATACGAAACGCACACGCACGAGAAGCGAACATCAAATGTCGGCACTTGAGAAAACTGTGAGACGAATTTTCCACCAGGCACAGCCAACGCTCACAACTCGAGGTTGCCAGCCTTTCAATACAGTTCGAGGCACGCAGCGGAGTGGACGTTGTACTCTCTCACATTCGACTGGCGGCCGCGCGCTCATCTCTCAACACAACGTGTCCTGGCGCTAACGGTAGTTCAAAGCGAAACAAATAGATTGGTTCTAATTAAAGACTAAGAAATATTCGAGTAGTATACTATATGAAAACAGTGTTCCAAGTAACTTTTTTGTTTTCATTGTCTGTGTGTTGTTAGTGTTTAATTTCTGTGCAGTTTTCACTCTCACTAGCTTTCACTCATTCCCAGCGAGAATGTACATTTTTAAAATGCAATAAATTATTTAAGGCATTTATTTCGTTTCGCTTTCATTATTACTGTGGTTCTTGTTGTTGCTATCGCTGCGCTCGCACTTGGCCCATTGGCCCAGTCCCAGTGCCGAACTAAAATTGTTTGCCAGTTGCCTCCAGCGAAGCAAAACAACAATATTACCTCCCAAATACTACAACTACAACAGGCACATACGAACACCGAATAGCATTACGAATATCATACCGAATACCGAATACCGAACACCAAATACCGAATACCGTGCACCGAATCCGCGAGGAGGCCCCAACGAAACGCCATTCATCAGTCGCGCGAGAGCAACTGACCGCATCTGTCGCACATCCTTCCAAACAGCAGGTACAAACATTTGCCAATTGTGAGACATTAAACATTCGCGAGTTTCAACTGCAGCTGCAACGGCGGCAATTCCTCAAATTGATTCAATTAGCCAAGTGAGAGAAATCAGTCAGCGAAACACAAAGAGTAATTAAACAAAACAACGCTCACCTATCACCTCTCACCTCTGACCTCTCGCCGCTTGCAGCTACTCGCTGTAGTTTTGCCTCCTGCCTGGTTACAGGTGAGTTTTCCGCTTAAGTGCTATGTAATTGCAGCTAACTGACCCAATTGCAATTGGGAAAGCTCAAAATCAATTTTCATATCTATTAGTGGTTAGCATTTATGCCGATTAATAATGAACATCAACTGAGAGTTTGATTGTTATTAAGTGATACAGTAATTTGGGTTGGGCTTGTCTAGAAAGATTTCAAGTTGTGAATGCAATAAATAAATATAACCATAATGTAAATACTAACTTTAAAAATGTAACACTAGCTGAAGGCCCTGGTTTAAGTTTTAGTTTAGTTTTAACTACCAATTAACGATGTATAAATAAATAAAATCAACTTATCATAAATGAATATAATACAAAATCCAGGGATCGTCTGCAGGACTCTTTATATATGTGTGAAGCAGCTGCTCCCTGTGACCTAAATCTATCTTATGTTTATGCAGTTAGTCTTGGAGTTTCACAATTAAGAGTCGAGATTTTAAATCATGTATTAATGGTGAAATAATATGTCTTTGACCTTTTGAACCTATACTGATATTGTAATAAATCATATTATAATATATCATGCTCAAAAAAGTGTGATTCCTAAATACATAAGAACAACGTATAATTATACATATGATGCTAAGAAAGGGACCGCTGCAATCCCATAAAATACACATAAATATAAATATAATATACCAGCTGAAGTATATGATTAGTTTTTAAATAAAATAGAATATATCAGCAACATTTCCAGAGATTACAACACTAATATTTATTTATTTATTTAAAAACTAATCATATACTTCAAACAATATGACAAGTGAGTGTCAGCAATGGCTTCAGCTAACACTAATATAATAGTTACTAAATTTGGTATGTTTTATGATATATATGAATCTCAGATCAAGTTCCTCCGTAAATCCGTTTTAAAGTTCTTAAAAGCATAACATTTGGCTTAACATTAATAAAGAACTTTAACATCTTTTTATTTTAATAATCCTTGAGAATGTAAAGTTCTCGTACATTTAATTTATTTCTTAAAATAAAGTATACCAACATGCCCCCTTGAGCATGTTCCAGTTGCTACTTCAGCACAATGTTCTAGCGTAGAATATTCCGTAATTTTCTTTGTTGTTCAACTGCTTGCAAAGTGCCAAGACTGCACATTACGTATACGCACCAAGGCGCACATTGCAGGAGAATGGAGTTCAATGTAGTTTGTATTGCAGAGACCCTGCCAGCTGGGTTGCCTCGAAAACTGCTTGAATTACTTCTAATGAGACAGTTAAATCGCAATCGTCGCTGCTGGCGACGAGGAGCCTTTTAGTTTAGAGCTCAGAACTCTTGAGCTCGTACGCTTCAAATGATTTGAATGTCATTTAGTGTTCATTCAAATGGGAGTGCATTGCGCTCAAGGACATCAGCAGCAGGCAGGACGACACACCCGGTTGTAGCCGCTGGCCAAAGTTGGGTGAGGCCAAGCCAACTTAGGCTGTATTTTAGTTTTACGCACTTGCCACAGCCAACGAATGACGAAATACAACATTTTTGGGGCCTGGTCCTTGGGCTAACTTGATGCTATGCGGCAGGACAACGCGCGTTTGTTGTTTTGCCGCTTTACGCTTGCTGTTTGTGCAAACATTTTTATTTGATTTCACTTTCGTTTAATAGGCGCTTCGTTCTGTGTTCTTTGTTTCATTTGTTGATTTGATTTCCATGTTAATTTTGATTCGCCTAAAGTTGGATCGATATTTTGCTTTTGTTTCTCGACTCCCCCTAAAATAAAAAGATGCCGAAAACCAAACCCATTACGACTACACTTAGACGCGCCCAAGTGTCGCCTGCGTGTGGGCTGCAAGTACCGAGTATTTATGACATTTATGCTAATTATGCGAACGCCTAACAATCCCCAAGTGGGCGTGCCAGCCCCCTACCCCTCCCACTCCGCATCCCCCGGCCAGCATAAGGCCATGGAGCATTGTTTTAACAACGACATTTTTGGTTTGAGTGTTGCTCCTTGCGACGAACGCTGCGTATGCGTAATATTTGGTATTTCTGTTTATTTTTAGACATAAAACAGAAATGTTGTTTGAATCTGGCAGATAACATGCTGGCAGCAGATTTCTTGTGAAAATATTAAGTAGGGTCTTGCCGAACCAAATATTTCGCTGCTGAGACTGAGATGAGATTTTCCAAAAACAACAAACCACTTCTGCAGCTTAACAGAAGGAAACAAATTCAAATTATCTGCAACCAGTATTCTGAATGAAAGCAAATTGCTTTCAAATGTTGTTTCATCCCTAAATAGAAGTTTACTTTCTATTTCTACCCAAGTTGATAGAAAATGCAGCTTAATTTACAAAAATATGCCATATGTAAAACTAGATTAAGTTGCCACTAAGGTAACGCAACATTTGTTCAAATAAAATATAAAAAATTAAAAAAAAACCTATTTTGAAAATACAGGTACAAGTAAAACTCTAGTCATTATACCTATATTATTTTATGTATTTGAAGTGTTATAACTAATAAGAAAATATTGATTTTATTATACCTATTACCTTTATTGTATATATTTCCAAAGAATTTTCCAAATATATATTTCTCTTATCTATGAAAAATCTATTTGCAGTTACTTAGAACATTCAAGATTGAGATCTGAGTCCACTTCTGGGCCTCGGCAAGAGTTCAACTTAATATTCAATCAGTTAGCCCGAATGTTAACTTTGGGATTATCCAGAACCTCGGCCAGCTTCAACAAATTGTTTGACAGGATACTTGTTGTGTGATTTATATAACCCAGCTCCTCCCAAAATGTTGCTGCTGCTTTTGGTGCCACCAAAATTGTTATTTTAGCCTTCACTTTTGGGGAATTAGTTCATGTTGCAGGGCTCCGCCCACGCATTTAGGCGCCAAGACAAACATACGAGACTTTACCAAACATAACACCCACAGATACACCACCTTACACCCGCCTACACCCCTGCCAGTCCCCAACCACATCGTTGAGGCATTTTGTTTTGCTTTACAGGCGGCTTTATTTTGTGTTTGCTTTAATTTGTTTGTTTATTTCACTTTTTCGCATAGTCACAAAGGTCAAAGTTGGGCACATTTTTGTTGTTTTATGTTTGGACCTTTAGCTGGTCATATGTGGGTGCCTCTGTGTGTGTCTTTGGGTGTGTGTGTGTGTGGCTTGCGTTGGTCCCTAAATTTTGCCAATGGACGTTTGTATACCAAAAATAGGACATGTGCAGTTTATTGAACAGGATAGCGAATTCTCATTCTATTAAGGCATAAGCCCAACCCAAATTTGAATCAACTTAAAGTTATAAATAAAAGATATAAATGTATAGATGGGTATATCAGTTAAAATGTGCTATAATATAGGCAAAGGAATCCTAGTTATTTTAAGGTTAACTATTAAATTGTTTAGGATTTCCTGGTGTATCATCGTTTATACATATGTCCTTATCCCAGGGTATTACACAGTTGATCATTTGCAGTAATTATAGCACTAACCTTACCTAAATTTGAACTAGCCTTAAGTTATAAATAAATAGATGGGAATATCAGTCAAAAGGTGCTAATAAATAGGAAAAGGATCTTATTTATCTTAAAGTCTCAAACTGAAAACTCTTCTAAATTGTTTAGGATTTTCCCTGATGTACCATCCTTTATGCATCCTTATATATCCTGTGTTATACCCATCCTGTGTTATATCCTTACCCTAGGGTATAACACAGTTGATCATTTGCTGTAATTATAGCACTAATTGAAAGCCCAGAACGGAGCGCAACTTTGAAGAGATTATCGACTTGCCTGTCTTCAAATATTTATGGGAGGACATTTAGCAAAGCTTCGGTTGCCGCTTAAAGGTCAAAGTTTGGTCCTGGGCTCCGCCCACCTGGTTCTGTGTCCTTTGCTACCCAGCAAACCTCAAGTGACAATTACGCTTGCGATGCCAACATCGATTTCATATATCAAATTGAAACCAAAGTCCTTTGATATATCAACGTGTATTTTTGGCAATATTTTGTTATCAATGTCAAAAAAGAAACCTCAGCGAGAGACGCTGACATTTTACAAATGCGGGCAATAAAATTAACTTAAATAACGTTTATTGTGCGCATCGAATTTCACAGACTGACAAAGACGATGAGACAGCAGAATCGACAGGCAATCTTATGAAATAATGTGTGTGTGTTTGTGTGTGTTTGTGGTAACTTAAGAAACAATCAAATAAAAGACAAGCCAATCACAACGAATCATGTATGCTCTTCAGCTTGAGATATACTCTAAAACAAGGATTTTCAAACGTCACATAAGGCTCGCATGGAGTTTGCACATAAATAACGTTTTTGGAACTAAGAGTGACAAAATGTCATCTTAAGTGATGACAAAAGTTTAACTTAGATGACCCTGACAACTGCATAAAGTATTGAAGAGATATGTGCCAGGATCGGCGAATCTGGATCAAGCAAGGATTTGGCGGTGGAACAGTGATGATATGGGCTTGGTTTAGGGACCATGGAGGTATGTTTAAGGAACCGCTTTTCATGAATGATTTGGACTGTTACTTGGAGATCCATTTGATCCTTTATTAGTACGCTATTCATGGAATTAGCCATAGCAAGACGTTGAATCTGGCGTTATCACTGGATATCGATAATGTCCATGGCTAATAGCTTCTTTACGGACAGAAAAATGCTTGTATTGGACTGGCCAGCATTAAGTGCGCATCTGAGTCCCTTATAGAATCTCTTGGGTATCCTCACAGCCAAAATTTCAAGACAGTTTCAACTTAAATTGGGAATAGAGCAAGAATTGGGGGATATCAATTCATCCACCCTTAAATCACTGCTTGAATCAATGCCATTTCGTTTTAATTTAGTTATAATCAAAAAAAGAAACAACATTGAGTACTCAATTTATCGTTGCATTAACACAAATGCACATATAATTATTAACTATGAAGACTTATTGTTCATTTAAGTTCAAACTACAAATAAAACTGCATACCCAAAATTTCGATAACAGTTCTTGTACTTTTTAAATATTGAAAAAATATGATGCACTTATAATTATTTGTATAACGTATGTGTGCATATATATATTTAAATATAATAACTGAATAAATTGGTTTAATTTAAAACGATATTACGGCAAGCCTATGAATACTTGGTTGCGGTCTTTCAACTGGCAAACCCTGAGGCATAATCATGTGTACCTAAGCCTGGTTGTGAAAGAAGCTCACGATGAGCAGCCCCAACGTTCCCCACCCTGCCTCCCTCCCCGTCATACCAATATGATTGGATCTGCGTTTATGTGTGTTGTGTGTGTGAGTTATTATGACCTCCAGTTGATTCCTTGTCAGCGTAAAAGCCTCGATGACTGATATATGAATATGCTAATTTTTGTGTCAACATATTGACAGAGTGTTTGATGCCCACCCCCACAAACACACACACACACACAAACACAATGCGAATATTTATAATTTATGCAAATTTTAAATGAATTCCTGAGTTATGCGTAACATTTTGTTAGTAGCCCTAACTAACATACAAGTAACTACTAACCTACACTCAGACAAAAAATGACATAGATTTCAGAATATCGCCATACTTTTGACGACAAGGGCAGCTCGCCCTATATTACAGAAAGTTGATTTTCTAAATAACATGATCTCGTTTTTCTAAAAACTAAGCTCATCATTTCTAAATTTGAGCGCATAGTTTTCTTAATGCTAGAAAAAATATCGAAATATTAGAGTTTGAATTTCTAATATTAAGAAATATATTTCTTAACAAGAAAGAACGGCTATCTTCGGTGCCGAAGCTATATACCCTAGCAGGAATGTTTTTTATACAAAACTTAATATTTGTCTGATTGCTCCTAAGGGATTCTGTGTTCCGATTTTGATCAAATTATAGGAAACTATTTGAAGTATTATAAAACTCTCACTAAGTTTGGATGAAATATTTGTATAAACAAAAAGTTTGATATAGTGATATAGTTGTCTGATTTTGACCAAATTTGGCCAGATTGTATAAACTCTCTAGAGACTCGGCTTGGGAAAGTTTGGTAAGGATAATGGTAATAAACAAAAAAGAAGGGTCTGTGCCAAGTTTCATTATGATAGCTTTAAAACTAACAGACTAGTTCGCATAGAAACAGACGGACAGATGGACTTCGCTATATCGACTCGGCTATTCATGCTGATTCAGAATATATATACTTTGTTGGGTCGCAAATGTCTCCTTCAGTCCATTACACATTTCGTGACAAAATTATAATACCCTGGGTATAAAAGGGTATAAAAATATATCTGAAAATTATAAATAACAAGTAAGAATGCTATAGTCGAGTATACCCGACTACGAAACTCCCTGTACCCAGGGCAAAAATTACACATACACACACACATACACAAAAGACGCACTCACACGAGCACAGCTCAAGCGCAGCGCAAGCGAGACATTTTAAGTTGTGGCTGTGCTTCTTCTTCCCCACGCGCTGAAGCACTGAATCTTCTTTCGTGAATAACTGCCGTGTTTATTATCCGATCAACTTGAAATTTAGGCAATAGATTAAGAGTGGTCGAAAAATTATACATGCGAAATCCCAAATCTATATCTTGAAAATTGTCACTTTAAAACGGTTTTTATCGAATTGCGGGGGAACGGGGGGATATATCGCAAATCTAAAACAAACTTGACCTGCTCCCGCTATACACGAATCTAAATTCCAAATATGGTGTCTCTAGCTCTTATAGTTGCTGAGATCCTTGCGTTCATACATACGGACGGACAGATGGACAGACGGACGGACGGACAGACGGACAGACAGACGGACATGGCCAAATCGAAATCTCTTTTGATACTGATCAAGAATATATATACTTTATATGGTCGGAGATGTCTCCTTCTGCCTGTTACATACATTGGCACAGATTTAGTATCCCCTTTTTACCCATTTTATGGGTACAGGAGTAAAAATTATGTTTTGGGATTGTCGATTTACGGCCTGCATTTCTACTTTTAAGAATAAGGTTGCTTCATTTTAGAAATTATTTCTATAAAATAGAAAAGATTTCTGGATTCTAGGACGATTTTCATTTTAGGATATTTTCTAAATTATAGGGCGCTTTTTTTCTGAGTGTACTAACTAACTTACTAGTTAGTTGGTAATTCTGCACAGGCTTAAGAGCCCGCAGATAATTAGAAAATGTTGCACAATGTTCTGTTTGCTTTGTCATACAGAGCACATAAGCACTCTGCATATAGATCATTAACTGCATTATTAGGTTTTGCCAAGGGATTGTGGCTAAGACACACACACAGAAGACAGAAAAAACTAATGAAAAGTTTGAAACGGCTAAGAACAACAACATCTGCTTTAAATTGCCACATTGTGCGGTAAAAGGAAAAAGTGTTGCATACATTATTAAATGGCACAGCTTGTCAAAGTATAAAACTTCATTATTGGCTTAAATTTGCATAGCTTAGAGAAGAATTGAGGCCAAAAATAGACATACATACGGCCTAGTTTTAAACAGAGTTGTGAAAGTCGAAGAATAGTATTTATTGGTAATATTTTTGGGTGTGGATAAACTGCGAAGTTTAATTAACACACAAATAAACTTGTGTTGTGGTTCATAAATAACAAAGCAATGAAAACAATTTGCATTTGTGCCATCATAGCTCTGGGCTAAAACAATTACAAATTCAATTAATACATATTTGTTCATTTGCATAACAAATCAACATGCTTAAGCGACAAAGTGCTTACACTCTGTATATATTGTTTATTCATGTATTAGGAACGCATCTGAATTCGTTTAACTTGTTGTTTGCCACTCATTCAACATTAATTAGTATTTTCGAAAGGTTTGCGCTTAACGAGAAGCGAACAACTTCCGTTTCCGCAACTCAAAACTGAAACACAAATTGCATTTCCGCGTCATATTGGCAGGCCCAACTAAAGAGCATGCACAGATTTACAAAATTGTTGTGTTCCGGCAGCTACAAACTTACAAACTTACACACGCACACACACACACACACACACACAACACACACCAGGGTGTATTAGCCGCCATGTGTGTAATTATATAATTAAACATGGCGCACATTCGCAATGAGCATTTCCGGTTCGTCGCACGCAAAATGGCAGCAGCTGCCCAGTGGGGAAAGTTTCATTCATTTATTAGTTAGCAATGAAAGCGGATGGCAATCAGAATGACCAGAGGGTAAAAATGTTTTCAAACCCGCTGGGGCGCTGCGAATTGGGCCAACTTTTCGCACTTTTCCGCGCTGGCAATCAACAGTTGCCAATTCGCTGTTGGTGCCAGGAGAGGTGTTGGGGGGGGGCTAAGGACATCAGCCGTGGTCCGTTGAATGGCTCAGTTTGCAGGTGCAGAGTGATGACATTATTACCTTGTGCGGTTGTTGTTGTTGTTACTGTTCTTGTTGTTCTTTGCCCTGTCGTTTTGGCTTAACAGCTAATGGACTTAAAATGTCCTCGTGGCTTCCGCTTTGCATATTCAGGTCCTTTGTTTTGTTTCTTCATCACCTGCTGTTTAGCTCTGTTTTGTTGTGTTGTGTTTGGTTTCCTCTTCCCTTTCAGTCTCGTGCTGGGTCAATCAACGTTTATCGTTTGTTTTGAGCTTTTCTTGGATTTTGTTTGGCTTACTTCAAATATAATTAAAATGGCAGCTGGCTGTTGCCTTGTCCAACAGGTCAACACGTTGCGTATACGTTATATGTGTGCATTGTAAATTAAAAATGAAAGATTGCGCAGCCATAACCATAACCTTATACCATAATAATAATAAAAGATTTATCTTCGTTTCAGCAGCCCACCCTTATTGCACTTTGTTATTATTCGGAGTCTCAACTCCCTGGCTTATTTCTAGCTCGCTGCATTGCCCAATGGCATGGCAACTATCTGAATTGTATTTAGCAATTTATGGAATTTCAAACAAAATTCTATGGAATTTTTCAAGCATTTGAAGCGAAAGCTCGGTTGGTGGCTTATTCAAAAGTGGTCAAAAAATATAAGCCGCTGCAGACGGGCGCATTATTGTGAGCCCTCAAGGACACACTTTCAGCTGGAAGGGGGAACCGCAACCGCAGCGCTCATCCTTCTTGACTAAGTACGAGTATAATCTGCACATCCACAAACCATAACCTGGGCCCTAATGCTCGTTAGCCGGCGACGACTGACACAAAGCGAGCTGAAAGCCAAAGGCGGCCGGATGCAGCCAAAGCGCATTCAGGCCACATATGAGTTGGCCTACACACATACACACAAACACACACGGGCATAGAAAAAATAGATGCAGCAGCAGCTCTCTTACTCCCTCTTACTCTCTCTCTCACAGTTCGAATTGGCCAGCGATGCATGGCAGGCAAAAGCGACGGCTCGTAAATTGATATAGCCACATAGCTGGCCCAGTGGCCAGTTTGCACACACACACACACACGACTGCCGCACACATACATATGCAAACGAGTATTGTAATTTCTGGCATAATTACTTATACACAAGATAATAGAAACTGGAGCACTCAGACCGGGCTACAAGCAAAAAGTCAACATACATATATTCATTTGCATAATCCTGCAGGAAGTGCCAACTGGTATTAGCCCGGCTTTCTGGCCCTGCAGTGGCTTACCTGGTTGTTGCTGCAGTTGGTACTTCAAATGCATTTAATTTCGCATTTTTATTCCACTTTAATGACTTTTGGGTACACTCATTGCGTCAGAAATTGCGCTTAGAGGCAACTTATCGGTCCTGGCCAATGTCACTACAATACATACATTTCATCTGAGCTACTTTTAATGGTCAGCTATTAAAAAGGTTTACGTTCTCCGAAATTAAGTGTCCAGCCAGCTGTATAAACATTTTAAACATATTTAATTGAGTTCTTGGGGCCAAGTAAGTACTTTGGAATCCCCAAATGAAAGTAGCGATTATAAGATGATAGATTTCCAGGATACACATTCACTTCCACTTTCACTTTCTCGCCAATTGAGATGAATGACGCGTCATCGACTCAGTCAAAATCCAGCCAGGATTTGTGAACAAAATTGATAGCCTGGCTGGCGCCAAATAACCACTGCGAGCGGGTCAAAAACCCACTTGGGGGAGGCAACCCGCAGAGTGTGTAATTCCTGTGGGCAGCCGAAATGAATGACAACAGCTCACAGATAGTCTTAGATAGATCTAGAGCAGCAGAGAGAGAGTTAGAGAGAGAAAGGAAGGCAGCTTATGCCATCATTGTGTGTATTTTAATTATGCACACGCAGCGTGGCTTAAACGATCCATTGCCAATGGGGCCAATAGACATTCAGCCCCAAACAGATTCAATCATTAATCATTTACATATGCGACCTTATTAATTGGCTACGTTGCCTGCATGCAAACACCTTGAGTGTGCGTGTGTGCGTGAAATATATCCTTTATAGTACAAATATATACAGTATAGTCAGTATGTGTGTGAGTGATTTACGAATTGCGCTTTAAGCGCTTAGCCAGGCACAAATTGAATGCATACCAAAGCAGCTCTTTAATCATATGTAAATCGTTGTAATTTACGAGTGCGAGCTGCGTTCTAATGTTCCTCACATTCAATGAGCTCGGTTCATAGCTAAAGTACTCGGGTTTGGTATAAATATGACGCGTACTTGCCCCAACAAGGTTACTGTCAAAAGAATGTACATTAGTTTGCATAGTTGATTGATATTGTTAGATTTGTAGCTGCGATTTATTTGCAGTCCAAAAGGTACTCCTATAAAATGGAAAACACTTTATCCTGATTGCTGACATAAATATAAAAACAAAAGCAAATCAGATTTTTGTTATTTTTTGCGCATAAGTTTTCCATAAATATTCAAGTTATTTCACAATTTTGTAAAAAGATTTATTTATTTTATCCTAATTTCTGACGGTTTTCTAAATAAGATAGAAAAATAATACAATTCTTTCTGTATTGTATTTGTATTTCCCATAAATATTTGAATAATTTCACAACTTTTTGAAAAGATTTATTTATTCTATGCTGATTTCTGACAGCGCCATTTATATAATAGAATTTCTCATAAATATTTCAGTAATTTACCAAATTTTATAAATCGTAATAAGCTAGTAAGAATGTTCCCGAGTGCAGTATACTCTGTTCTTAGTCTGTTATAACACTTTATCAATAGAGTATATAGACCAACATATGTCCCAAATTTGGTGGCTCTAACTTCAGGAACACACCTAATATATAATACTTTTTTCCATACAAATATTTTTTTAAATTTCCATAAATATTTAAAAATGTAATTTCACAAAGTTGGTATTAATTATAAATGGTTATAAATTCGGATAACTGAACTATGCTATTGCTATCGAATGTAACTTGAGCTCATAAGATCGAATAGCTAAAACATAAATGAATGTAAGGATAATTAATTTTAAAGCGTT
This sequence comes from Hirtodrosophila confusa, assembly GCA_035043065.1. Lineage (NCBI taxonomy): Eukaryota > Metazoa > Arthropoda > Insecta > Diptera > Drosophilidae > Hirtodrosophila > Hirtodrosophila confusa. Next base: position 10,640,350 of record JAWNNI010000212.1, on the reverse strand, counting down.
TCATTTACCAGAACACAAATAAATGAAATTGAGAAGTGCTTGCTAAGCAATTAAGTAATTGAAGAGGAACATAAATACTGAAAGTATTTAAGTCAAATTCTAATTAAAACGCCAAGGTCAAAGCTGTCAGCTAAGCAATCAAGATGGTCTTAGAATGGAGCATTGTTCGGAATCCGTGCAATTTCACTGCAGGATGATTGATTTGTGCTAATCTTGAGCATGAATGGATGACATGTAAAACAAAGGCGCTGACAAGTGTCAGCCGCGTGCTCGGACAGCTGCACAGAAATAATCAAAGGCTTGCCCCTTTGCCGCTGCCCCCGCAGGCATTACTTTGTGGTTGGCCATTATGGCAAACGGACGAATGCGGTGCGCGTAATTGACCATTGTCCTGGCAAGTGATGGCCATAGGCTCCAAGTGTCCTGCGGATGCCACGCTGTGCTGATTGACGTCAGCAGTTTGCTTAGTCCTTTGCGTGGCGCTCTTTCGCTCCCTCGCCCCCTCTCTCAGGCTTTTGGAGAGCCTTTGGTTTGCGTGTGTGGGCCACCAGCTCTGCTAATTAACTGTGCGCGGTCCTGACAGGAAATATGCTAACTGTCAGCCGGATTCGGGTAATTAATCTCTTTACCGGCCTGTAAAAGAAACTGAGCGCGCATTTTGATGCGAATTTCGCCGGTTTTACTGAGTTTTGCTGGCGGAATGTGTGTCAGGGCCGGTTTTGCGCCAGCATATCCTTGGAAGTGCAACACTCGCAAATTAAATACAAATATATGCAAATATTCAACTGCCGGTCCGGACAATATTTCAGTGGAAATCAAAAGCCGTCGGGCAAGAAATAAAATACAAAACTGGGGCAACAATTTCAGATGCGAAACGAGAGAATAGCAAACAGCGTCCAGGATGAGAGCAAACATGAAGAGGCATTCGAAAATCTGCACACTATCTAGTTTTTTTTTGTATATACCCTGTACCATTCGCCTAGTTAGACATGATTGATCCAAGAAAGCACGCAAGCAAAAGACGAGCAGCCTGCGTTCTAACAGATAAAAACTTTGATAGACTTGGGATTTTTTCATAAGATTTCTTCCTGAATGCGAGTAAATTCAACATTTATTATAGCATACTTTTGAGCTGTCAGCTACTGCCATATACTATATATATATAGTACAGTCGTTACTTGTTAGTTTTGTGAGTACCTCACATGCCAAGAGCAACTTTTCAATTTTGACAAACAAAAAAGTTTGCCATTGGCATTGTGAGAAGGAGGACGAGGGGTTTGTGGAGGACAGGAGAAAATTTACTGCCAGGAGAATTTCTGTTTTCGCCGTGCCATAAAATAATAAAAATGTGTGAGGCGCACACATTGAGAACTCAAAGAGATTTCTGCTGAATTCAATTTGGTGTGTCGACACAAAAAAAAAAACAAAAAAACATAACGAAAATCGTCAACAAGGACATGAGGCGCCAGCAAACTGGCAGCCATATGTCCATATCCACACCCACACCCACGGCACAGGACACGGCGGCACACAGGACACAGGACACAGAACGCTGGCCGCAGGCCGCTGACAGTATGAGCTGACATTTTAATAAAAAAAAAATTTGATCAACACTTTGCTTGCTCTCTTTGAATCCACGTACGATGCGATATCGATGTCCGTGTGCCAGCTCTACCGTTCGTATTTACTTACTCAACATTTGTGGCAGAATGAAATCGAAATCGAATATAAATATGATTTATTCTAGCGTCATATGCATGCGATTGTGTCAGGTTCTATCTTAAAAAAATAAAATACTCGCACTTAAAATAACAAATCAAAAACTGAATATATTGCGAAAAGCAAATACATCAATTCGTAGAATAATAAGAAATAAAAGCTGCTGTAATATTTCAATATTTTTTAAGTGTTATATGAAAGCTTCTTTAAGAAAACTTTACGAATGCCACTGGCCATCATTCGTGTCCTTTGAATGATCTCCTGACATTTAGGAATGTTTATCACAGTTCAACAACTAAAATTCTCGCTCTTTTTTAAGTGCGCTAGAGATGGACATGTGTACTAGTGATGGCACTTGCAGTTGATCGATAAATCTGGTATTTTTGTATAATATTCCAGAAATATCTAGGTAGTCAACACATTCAATTTAGTTTACTTTTATATATACAATGTAAAGTGGAATGTTTTCCATTCTTATGGTAGCATTATAAGTGAATTTCTTGAGTTCAGTCAAAAATTGCAAGCAGGTTACGTGACCATTCCTAAGTAAAAAACTAACAAAGTAACAAAGTTTTTTTGAAGTTTGTGAATTATGCAAAAAGTTGTAGCTTTAACCTTAAAGTTTTTCCAACAATGTATTTATAGCCTTGGCTTTTGTTGCATTCTGCAATATGTTAAGCAAATCCTGCGCTGCCCCGCAGCGAACCCCCTGGACAATTACAAATGCCATCGTTCTATCGCATATAGTATAAACACATAGTTGTGCAATCAAACAGACCGTAAATAATCAAGAACAACAAAAAAGAACCCCCGAAACGCGGACTGCCTGTCACGGCGACAGCAACTGCCACCACGGACACAAAATTTACGAGTATGTATATCGACAGAAAGGCAAGCCCAGGTCCTGGCCCTGGCCCTGGCACTGGCCCTGGCACAGACCGGACTCCATACTCTGGCGGACAGTGGTCAATGGTTTGTTTGGTTGGTTAGTTGGCATATGGTTTGATGGGAATGCTGCTTGTTGATAAGCCAGGGGACGGTTACCGCCTGCACTTCCGGTGCATGCGCCAGGTCCAGCTCCAGCCCGTCACCGTCACCGTCACCCTCTCCGTCTCCCTGCGCCGTTTGCTTTTATTACATCCGGCAGCTGTTGCGGTTGCGACTCTGGGCGGGAGTCGTTCACGTCATGGCGACGAATTCGAGTTCACGTCCGTGTCAGGACTCTGTGATTAGCACGTTGCCATTACCGGCGCTCGCGTCCGACAATAAAATCGTTTTTATGAGATTTGCTGAGCTGTTATCGCAAGAAGCAATAATAAAAAATAACCGAGTCACGCCGTGCTGGTCAACATGCTGGCTCCAGTTGGTCATCTTATCTGGCACAAGCCTCACTAACAACATTCCTGACCTGCCCCATGCTCAAACCGTTTCCGCATCCGGCGGAGGTGAAGCTCACAGCTCACATCTCGCAGCTCATAGTAGCTCAGCTATTTATATGTGGCACTGTTTGTTTATTCCACCATTTTACCTGCCATTTTGCGTTTGGGCCTTTCAACTTTGCCAGCAATCAATTTTATTGATTGCATTCTAAAACTGAACGTATAGGAATGCCGAGCAATGTATTTCATTAATCTGTGCATGCCATGTGCATTGTCAATTGCAGTTGATTGCTTTTATTTATCACTTTATTTAATTAGCGCACAACTCATATACTAGTTGAATTTCAAATAATTTACATACTTTTCTATGGTAATTGCCGGCGTCCATTTCCAGCGCAGACTTGTGCGGAACTGGCCAACGCCGAGGTTTATTTATTTCATTTACATTTCACATTATTCTTTGGCCAACGCTTCTGGGCATTTCTCTTTGCCATGGCCATTACCATTGCCATTTATATTCGTTTCCAGCACGCAGCAGGCGGAAATGCTCAGACTCGCATATCTTTTGGCGATTTTCGCGAAAAAAAACGTGAAAAAAACGAGAAAAATAGCTCACTATTTGCACTCAATCAGATGAGCGATGAGCTAAGTTTAACAATAATATTTAGCATGCCAATAATCTATACAAAACTATGATATTATGTATATTTAAAAGACGACAGCGAGAGGCATTGGGAATGTTGAAAGGAGAACTAACCAAATGTTATAAATCAAAAAAATACTTCGTTTTATCGTCTCAAATAAGACACTTTATTAGATTACAGAAATCCATATTATAAGTCGCAATTTCAGGCAGTTTGTTATAGCGTACTTTGATCAAATATTGAACTCGTATTTAACTAGTTAGAAAAGGCTTTTAAAAGGATTAAACTTAGCACTATTTCTGCTGCTTTTATACCAAATTTCAGCATCTTAGCTCAAATACTTTACACGCATATCTTTTATATATAATAGAAACATACACCTACATCTATATACCAAATTTAAGCAATGCAGGTCAAATGCTTTAAGAGATAATACGAGTATAAGATTGTATTGAGATTGCCAACAATTAAATAAGAAAGTTTGTAACTTTCCACGAAGACATGGTAAAGAGTCTTCTAATACAATTCTACCAAACTTAATCGTAATTGGAATAGACATTCTCCCCCATCTTTAGAAACCACTCTAAACTCAAGTTGACTTTCCATAAGTTTCGTAGTTCTAATAAAGTTTGATGCTAAATTTTATGGGCGGAAGGCAACGCAGCAAAAGTAGCGTTAATTAATGTTATTAACTAACCATTTAAGGGTAATGTCCTTCTAATTTATGTCGAAAATGGCAGGAACAATGCAGCCGGCACGAAATTGAGCGCTTTGTAAGGACAAAAACTTTTTGCCACGAAATTATGACTTTACACGCAAAATCACAGCAGGAACACAAACTTTGAACGCAAGTGAAGCCATCAAATGTGTACGTCCCGCCCAGCCCTGCCACCGCCCCAAATGTCCTTCGACGCCCCACTGCCATTTGCCTATGCGTTTGGTTCCGGAACAAAGTTGATTTGGCTGGCGTCAGGACAAATCACGCTGACTGGCTCAACATGACAGCCCCAGTGATGATTAATGAACACACGCTGAATGTTATACAGTCTCGGTCAGCTGCACTTGTCGCCAGAGTTGTACACTTAACGAGTAGATCTGCTTCTATTGAACACAGTTCACTAGTTCATTTATGAACGATACTGAACGAAGCGAGCAAGAGGTTCGTTCGTTGGTTCAACTCGTTCGCTGCTGTTCGTTTGTGTACTGTTCTCGTTCGTTTGACTCACATTCTCGTCTGTTTTGTTCGTTTTAAACACATTCATTGTATTTACATTTTACTACAGTTTTACTAAATTGCATTATAGTTTACTACTAACTAACTCATTTGCAGTATATAGTATACCTAAGTATCACTTTCTCTCAACGCTATGTGCAATGTAAATGGGCAACCCTGTGCGATAGATTGAGAGCAACGATGCGCTCGAGGTTGATCGATGAACGAGATGAGGGCGGGCGAGCTCAGTCGTTCGTGAGATTGTGAAAGATAAAGATCAACGTACTACTTGTTGGGAAAACTTCTTCTTCAAAAAAAGTTGCAGAACTAGCTTATAAAATACAAGAAGATTGTAATACATAGATCGGACGATAATTATAAATAACAACAATTACCAAAACAAGCCAAATTATCAATATAAACGAATCTGGAGCATAGTTCACTTTAGAGCTCTTTACATAATAGTTAAACAGTATTTTTTTTAACAATTCAATACAGCTCCGTTCTAAATGAGACGACACAATTCTATCCATCAAAATATGTTCGATTGAAAGACTAAATAAACTAAATGGAGGAAACTATATCCCCAATAGTGCACTTGTTCAGTTTAGTGAGTAGTTCGGCGAACCTGTTTTGGACGAATGAGCTTAGTTCTATCAGACTAATTCCTAGCGTTTGGCTACAGTCATCGCTCAAAATATAGATAAATTTAAATAAATGAGCTCGATTGATTCATTAAACTGAACAAAAGAACTAGCGGAGCGACAAACAGTTCGTTCATTCAGTTCAGTTCGATTGAACTTGTCTTAAGCGATTCGATACAGACACCTCTAAGTACTTGCCTCACTCGACTTTGAAGCGGACTCACGCTGCGTATGAGTAATTTACTTGCCAAGCACATAGTGTGTGTCTGTGTGTGTGTGTGTGTGCGTGTGTTTGTTTGAAATGTGGCATTATTGACATTTTTATTAGGCCACTCTTCGCTCATAAAGCAAACTTGTTAATTCGCGCCATATGCTCAACATTATCCCCTCGCCCCCTGCAGTTCCTGACACACATTTTGTGGTGTGCATAACGGGACATGAGTTGATGCAAATGGCCAACTGGGGAATTGTGTTGGGGTTTGTTATTCCATTCCCGTTGCTGTTGTTGTTGTTCTTGTTGTTGTTATTGTCCGCTCATAATTTGATTACAATTTGGCATTTGTAATTTTTATGTCCTGCAAGAAAAATTGCTTGTGCTCTGCATTTTATTTTGCTGCTTAATTTGGTTAATTGTTTTGCAGGCAATTGTTGGATTTGAGAAGACAATTGTAATTACTTAAGTAAAATGTAAGAAATTTATCAGAGAAGATAGGTTTCTAAGAGAAGCTTGGGTTTTTATTGGGTGAATTGCATAATTGGATGGCTTTCCCATCCGCAATAATGGGTTTTCAAATTAAAAAGGGCAAGTTTAATAATTAAATGATAAACAAGTCAGTCCAATTGACAATTTAGTAATAAAATCCTGTAAGTGCCTGATGAAATTTCTATGCAGAACAGGTTTGGGCCGGGCTTAAATTCTGCGTAAGCTGCCGTGAAATTAATCGAAATAAGTTAAGCAACTTGCCAGAGCTTGACATATCTGCATACATCTTACAGCATTTGACGGGCATGTTTGGGGCAAGGGAATTACAACCACGTCCCCGTGGCAGCGTCAACGTGTCCACTGCCAAAGTTCAAAGTTCAGGCGCGTGCCAAGCGACGGAACGGGCGGGTAGGCGAAACCGAGAACATGACTGGCATTTCCGAGACTAAATCAACAGTTTGCCATTTGCTCATCTCCTGCCCACGTTGTGTAAATGCCAAAAGCGAGCCCGAACATTTTCGTAAAGCCAAAAATGCTATCCCTCCCACAGCCAGCCCACCCACACCCACAGCCAACACCCAACACCCACTCCCCCTACCCTGTCGTGCAGCATTCGCTGGCATTGCCTGTCATATTTGCACTGCTATGCTTCATGGCCATAATGATAATTGCGCAGGCATCGCACTGGAACATTGCGAACACTCCATTGAGCAAGTCCTCGTAAATCAAACGCAGTGATTCCCCGCCCAACTGGTCCAAAAATTTCACACTGCTCCTCTCCGCCGGACGCTCAGCTGGACGGCCCTTGGCGCCCGTCTCGAAATTAAGTGCTCTTGAAATTCGATGAGGAAAGCTAATCTGTCGGCTCACTCAATCAACGGACGAGCTGATGTCGGCGCCATTGTTTACATTCGGCCAATTATATTTAGTAAAACAAATCAATGAAATATAATGGCCCGGATATTGATTAATACAGTAAATGGAATGCAAAACAGATATGAAAGTAACTAGAACTACCAACAATTACTCTAATTTTGTTATAGTTCACCATATGTTAAATTTTTCCCTGTTTTATAAGTATTTAATTGATTCAGATCTTAACTGTGTAGTCATTTTATAGTTATAATAAATTTAAATGAAATTATCTGAATTTTGGTAGTTCAACATTTCCTAAAAATAAATTCATCAATATATTTTTTATAACAATTTAAACAAGCTGTCAAAATCTAAAGCAAATTTAAATTCAAATAACAATTTGTAACATAAAAAAAAAATCAATTTATTTGTGTAATTAATTGTAATTCCCAAATGGTTTAAGCAAAAAATTGTATTAATTTAAACTGGCCTGCTGTCAAAATTGAACGACTGTTAAACAGTTGCAGTGTTGCCACCTTACCACAATTTGCAAATATGGCTGCACTGAGCAGTGAAACTTATTGAGAATAATCCCGAAACAGTTTCTTAAATTATAAAAGTTATACACAAACTTTCACACATACATACATACGTACTTAGTACTTATAAATAAATAAGCGCCATATGCTCCCTTGCAAGTGAATAATACATTTTCGGGGGGCCTCTTGGTGGGTTTGGCAAAAACTTTTAAATTAATCAAAGTTTGTGTTTTCATTTCCATTACCATTTCAGCCGACCCACTGTGACGTGCATAAATGAAAGGAACGTGCGATGCAACTGAATCCAAGCAAACATACTGAAACGCACTACTGGATTGTGAGTATCGCCTTGAACTTTAGTTTATATATTTTTGTATTTATTTCTTTCTTAATAATATTCACGAGGACAACTTGAAATGTATACGGGGCCAACTTGCGGCCACACTCCCCGCAATTATGGCGCCATTATAATTCTAGCCAAAGTATCAAAAATGCTGCGAATCGTTGCCAAAGTGCATCAAAAGGCATCATATACTCGTATATAGTAGTCGAAAAGGCTGACGTCGCATTGTTCCTGGCTTGGCAGCCTGCCAGTTTCAGGCGAAATGCTGTAACCAGCAGGAGCAGGAGCAGGAGTGCCAGCAGGACCAACTGCAGCTGGAGTGAGTGGGCCCAAAAAACAAAAGCCGCCTAGGAAAATGTCTGCACACAAAACTGCCAATAGAATTTTATTGTGCTGAAATTGTTGGAAAATTACAAATTGCCGAGCAACTGACTCTCTGTCCGTGCCAGACCGCTTTGATGGTTTCATTTAGCACATTTTCCATAGACTTCCTATTGTGTGTGGGCTGAAAATCAATTGAAACTGTGCAAATCCTAATGGCGGCTCTAGAGGCCAATGCACTTAATTAACTGTTCGACATTTTCCGCTTTTCTGATGCACTTTTTGTGTGTTGTCAAACGCGATAGCCATGTTTATCTCACCCTGTCCTGTGGGTTGCCCAAAACTCAATTCAATAAATCATTTGGTTGGGCAAGTGAATCGACAGATTTCTATGGACATGTCACACGTTGGCCTCGCAGTGACCCAAAATGCCAATGCAATTGACATTTTGGGCTGCAAAATTGATGATGTGACCTGTCTTTTGCCAGAGAATTGAATAGATTCCCTTAAACAAGCAGATAACTTTGGATGTTTGGGGCAAAATGATTGAAACCTTTTTGGCCAAACTTTGATATAGATTTTTAGTATAAAGCGTAGGCGTGGCATTATTTGCAAAACTTAATGAGCCCTATAACGTTGGCATACAGTTGTTAAGTGAGTAAATGACCCTTGGGATTCTCTACATACAAAGACAATCAATCAAACGCTTTAATTTTTCAAAAAAGTTGATTTCAAGAAATTTTTAAGGGCAAAAGGTAAAAAGGGATACTATTTATATGTCCTATCAGCCCAGAGAAAAAAACAAGCTATTATATTAAATCAGTTTTGACAAAGTTTGTTAATTTGGAGTGGAAAATATGCGGAGATCATAATCTAGTGATTTTAGAAAATTCAAAAGTCAAAACTTATGACATTATTATTATTCATTATTTAGAACTACGAAATATCTGTAAACTGTCGTTTAGTTTTAATTTTAATATCCGCAATTATTTATAAATAAAATTTATATACTATTTTAAAATTTAATATTTTAAGATTAAAAATTTTATATTTTATTTTTGAAATTTTTAACTTTTTTCTTACAAAAAAAAAAACAAAAAGAAAATGATCAAAGAAAAAGAAAGTTTATTTTCCGAATCTAATTTATTTTAAATATTTAATAAATTTAGTTTTGATTTAGTTTTGACTGAAATATGAGGTTTGAAAAACTTTAAAAGACACCTAAGTACTATTCTGGATCTTTCCACTTGAGTAGTACAACAGTTTCAACAGTCTTGGCTTTATTTTGTTAAGATTTTATTTTCAGCACACCTAAAATACAAATCGGAATTTAATTGACTTTTAAATAAACATTTTCTGCGCATTTCAGACCCTTTTTTGGTGTGCCTTAGGAGGTTTGATTTTGGGTGGAATCGTTGTCATCTCATACTGGATAAGACGATGCAGGTATGTATACCATTTTGAGTCTTGCCAATGCATTTTCTTATTCCTATAAATTTCGATAAAACCATGAATATTGCGTAAACTTAATTGCAAGAGCAAACTATATCCAATTAGAGAGAGACACGTCTCTTCTTTCGTGTTGACCAATTTACTGGGGACTGAATATGTTAAGCTGCGGTTAGTTTCTGGAAACTGTTTAAACTGTCAGCGCACTAAGTCTCACGGCACGTGACTGTCAAAGACTCAAAAGAAAAAGGGGCAGACAACGTGCAGAGGGGGGTATCATAAGAGGCGCATAACTATGACAACGGCAACGACGATGAACCCCACGTGGAGTGGGCGCCGAGAGGGTGGATAAGTGGGCGAGGGGCGAGGGGCGAGGGGCGAGGGGCCCCAAGTGTTGGTATTCCAGTGCATTCAAAGGCTGGCGCCGAGCGCTGGTTGGGCGACATTAGAAAAGACAAAAGCTGCCACTCGGCCGGACAGAAAGTCAACTGAATAATTCAAGTCGGCAATTGGACTGGCTGCGAGCAATTAAGTTAATGATGCAAGGTCACTGGAAGTGGGCACAGGGCTCAGCCCTCACCCTCGCCCCAATAAACGTAAAAACAAAAACAAAACAAAAACGTACTAGCCACCCAAGAATGACGCAGTTGACATTCAAGCCGCCCCGGTGGGAAGGGGTGTTGTGACCACTAAGAGCACCGCCGAGGGGCCTATTACGATGGTTGGCGTCAGTTCGTCCCTTCACTACACACACACACACGCACACACACACACACACATCAATTTATTAAAGGACAAACGCACAAAAGGACAACTGGCGACTGACATGCCTTGTGTGTGTGTCTTTGTGTATATGAGTGTGTGCGTGTGTCAGTTTGTGGATTCCCATCGGCAGCGTTTATTTCGTTTCGGTTGTGAGTGTCTTTCACGCGATGTTAAAGGCCAACGCGTCGTATACGTAAAATATACATAGTACATACTTACACATATATAAAAACATTTCCAATTTTTATATGGAGCACACAAATAGGAAACAGCAAACAGTAAACGAACAAACAAACTGAAATATTTGCATACAAATGAATGTCCTGCGACCAAAAAGAAAAATAAATAGTGAAAGACGAAAATGTGCGCTTGAGACCATATGTGGAGGAGCGGAGTGTCGGGGGGGTAGTTGCGCTAAAGGCCGATGTGCTGGTCTTGATGGTCAGCAAAGGTAAACAGTCGTTGAGCGGGTCATGATTAATGTGTCACGAAGTGGACATCGCGTTTCTTTGCTACCCACAATATGTGGCAGACATGGCACAGTGGTACAAAGCGTCTATAGACAAACCAACAATCGGTCAGTGAAATATGAAAAATAAATTAAGATAGAGAGTATTTCTGGCTACTAATAACTTTGGCTATAAGGTAAAATACTTACATATAATATGTTAGTTAATGTAAAGGAAGTACTAAAGTTGGCGCCCGAGCAGGGACATTTTCATTACGATAATAATTATGAGGTGCGGTGAAATATCTATCGGGATAAATAGATTTTCAGGCTAGCAGTAGGTTTGGCTAGAATGTATAGTATTTATAATAGACTTGTTAATGCGTTCAATGAGTGGCGCCCGAGCAGGGTCATTTTCATTACAAGAATCAAGATATTGAGTTAAAATATATTTTTAACTGAATAATTGAACAGCAGAGCTACCAGGAGTATTTTGGAGTACATACATACAACAAAACATATAAATTAATCTTTAGTTTACTTTTATTTTAACCTATAAAAAAGGAAGAAACTGTTTTGTATTTAGCTGATAATATATCCATATAGTGAGTTTTTCACTTAATACAAATTTCGATCTCTTATCATTTGATATTTTATCTATGACCTACTCATTCGATTTTTTTTAGACCTAAGCCCATAAACATCGTGTCGAAGTTTCAATATATCATATCTTTGTGAATCCCACACAATCAGTACAATCGATCAAGGCAATTAAATCTGTATAACCATCCCACGGTTAATTACACATTGTTATCCCATTGTCAAGCCAAACAAGCTGACATGCCACGTTCAAAGAGAATGCAGAAGGGTGGGCGGGGGTGCAATAAAGACGAGCAAATATAAATGGAATGACAGTGGCAGTGGCAATAACGACAAGAGCAACATGAGTCAGTTGGAAATTGTCATAAAAATTAAAAATCAATTTTTATAATCCAGTTAGAGGGGCCGACAGTTGCAGCCCGACAGACCTAGAGCCGAGCCAGTACACAGAGGGGGCCTCAAGAGCTGGCTGATATGAGGCACGCAAACATATCGTAGAAACCACCCACAACACACACACACACACCCAAAAGGGGCGGGGCGGGTTGGACGTCGCGTCGGACTGGAATAAAGAAATTTCATACTTTTTGCTTTAACCGAAACGATGTTCGAATTTTACCTTCATTAACAGACGACCCGAGGAACCGCGTGGCCGCGTTTATTTAGCTCCTACGGCTCCTATAGAGAACTACTCGTATTCGTGCGTGTTTATAGAGCGACAAACCCAGCAGAACTTAGCGACAACGCCAAAGTTTTTTTTGTTGGCCAAAGTGATAATCCGTTGAGTGAACGGAGTCCCAAAAAACCGAAACTAGTTAATAATTTATTTCGATTTTCGCGCAATTTACATAAGTAATGAGAGGAGATATTATGAGGCGATCGTTAAATATGCAGATGATAATACTGATGGAATAAACACGGTTACTTTCAAGCCGTAAAGGTGCATGTCTACCAGTGTGAAGTGTTTGTTGGCCAAGCTAATCACCGGCCTGGCAAATGAAAATTGTTAACCTTTGCCAACATACCCAAACCACAAAACCATCATCATTTTTAATGTGCCATTCAATTTTTGGCATTTTGACATTTCGTTCGGCGGAAATAACTTGGCTTGATTATACGAGTTGTGGTAATGAAAGTTGCTTGAGTGCTTTGGCTTGCGGTGATTTCAGTTGAACATAAAAACAATATATAAACTTTTGTCAACTTTATATGCCACAAAGCAAAGATCTAATACTATACATAAAAAAAGCAATAGGATTTTTAGCAATTATAGAAAACAATCTTTTGAGTAGAGGAAACGCAAAGAGAGCTTGCTATTCATAATCAAAATATTTTCCAAATTTTTCAATTTGTCATTAAATAAACAAAAACCAAGGGACTTTATCAACTAACTACATATCTATTTATAAAATGATATAGTATGTATATGACTAAGGTCGCTTGTTTTCTAATCCCCATAAGCTCTTCAAAGTTAAATGGGACTTTGTGCTGTGTACATTTAACTAAGCCCGATTAAGGCCAGGCAAGACAAGCACCAACAATTGTTACCAATTTGCCTATATCTATACGAGGAATGAAAGCAACAACAATGCTTAATGGACTAGACGAGTTTAGACGACGCTTCATATTATGAAATATGAAACGATCATTAATTTGCAATACCCTTGCCCCGCACAGCCGCAAATCGCGTTTTCTCGACCATATCGTGCCACAAGCAAATTGACAATTTAATTTGCAATGCTACAACAACAAAGTGACAGGATAATGCAATAATCGAAATGTGTATAGACTCGTATATATCAAGGCACAGCCTTTGACTTGCTCGCACCAAGCAATTACAACAAAGGACGGGACCGAAGGGGGGAGGGGTGCTGCGACTGCCTGGAAATTTAGAAATTGATTCGAATATTTGCCTGACCCCGCACGCCGCGCGCAACCTGACACCAGGCTGGCAAAATGGAAAGCAAGCTACTCACAACGCACACCTGCCGCAAAAGGCATACAAAGACAGACAAAAGACAGGACAAGACAAGAAAAGAAAGGCAAAGAGGACATGACAAGAAGACAACACAAAAGAAAATCAATAAGCCTCAAAAGCAAACGCCAAAAGTAGCAAAGGTATTGCGAATGTTGAGCATTTCGCGCGCCTGATTAGATAAACCATATAGGGGTTGTGGAGGGGCGACAGCGGGGGTGTTAAGGTATTGTTTGGGGCGCCGCAACAAAAGCAAAACAGTTGCGATTAAATCAACAGACAACAACAACAACAACAACAAGAACAGCAACAATGCAAGCAAAATATAAAATGTAAAATTAGAATTCGAATTAGACAATTAGACAAATGGCGAAGACGCCTCGGGGCTGAGACACGTGCCAAGGGCTACCGGGGTGAGGTGAACGACAGGCATATGTGGCATACACAAAGTGCTCAATGTCACAGCACACACACATCACACACACGCAAACACAACACACACACTCTACAATTGGCGGTTTGGCGCGGCAAACGGGGCGTATGATTTATTAAAGCGTCCATTAAAGTTCTTGTCATTGTGTTGCTGTTGCTGTTATTGCTGTTGTTGTTGTTGTTTTTGCTGAGGTTTTTCGTGTGAAGGACATTCGTTGAACTGCACGCGTTGACTTTGTTACCATAGCCTTGAGTAGCAGTAGCCTGAAAAGTTTTGATTGTGTTTTGGTCTCTCGCAGGAATGCGCGTATTTTTCAATTAATTCAACGAAAACATTTCGAAATTCCCCAAACCATCGCCGTTTAATTTAGACTTAAATTTGCATTTTAAATATTGCAATGTCAGCTTTTTAATTGCCACGATATCTGACACACAAAATCAGAGCCATATCTAATTACGGATACGTGGCGTCCATTTGTATGTTTTCGAGGACCATGAACTAATTGCAAAAACCATTTGGGAAGCCATAAAGCGAGCATTAATTAAAAGATATTTTTGTGCCACATGTTTAAATTGATTTGATTTCAATTTGTGGCGAGAGATATACGGGGCACAATCGAGAAACTTCATAAAAGTAAACATCGCTGAGAGAATCTTAATCTACCAATAAATTCCTAAGTTAAGTTTCATTTTTCCCATTGAGCTATACCTGAAATGGTATTTATAGAGTCATTTTTGAACTTTGCTGCTTGTTGCGTGTGTAAGAATCGTATTTCAACAAATTGGGGTCAAATTTTCAATTTTACTTCCTTTTGACCACTTCAACCGAGTATACTAAGACTTAATTTCGTTTTCACATGTTCTGGGAAACTTATACTATATTGAAAGTAGAAATTTAACAGAAACACAAAATATGACTGAATGTAAATATCATGTGTATGTAAATGTTTGTCCGAATGCAATCTAATTCCATCTAAATTTTAAGATTGTTTTAAAATAATGCAGCGCCCAATAATTAACGTTAATAATAATAAAGAATAAAAATAAAAATACCAATGCCAGAAGCTTTAAAAGATAAATGCATTGCAGATAAATTAATAAGAAAAATAAAAATTTATTGTATATAAATTCTAAAGGGAAATCAAAGGTATATATATATTTTTTTGAAAACTAGAACTTCGAAAGCATTGGGGTAAAACATAATGCTTGTTGCCATTTCTGATACTGATAGTCAATCTAAATCGAAATTGTTAGCTGTTCTGAATTCCGCAAAAACGTTCGAATATGCGGTTTGAAAAGTTTTTTCATAGATAGAGTAGAATGAAAACAATTGCAATATATCCTTAAAACGCCATTCGGGGAAAGGAAAACTAAAATTCTAAGTATACAACGATTCGGAATGTAAAGTAATCGGAACTGCGAACAGGCCTCTTTAGTAAAAGAAATGTTATATCTATGAAATCAACGAAAAACCTTTAACAGCGAATAACTCGATATAGAATACTGTAAAACTTGAAAGAAACATATGTATGTTTGTAAAACTAGCACAAGGAGTGTTTATATTACCCGAGCCCCCTTTTACCCTACTTAAACCACCATCAAAAACTTTGAATATATTTATAAACATTCTAGTGAAATGACCGCACATCTTCCCTATTCTTTTCCAATTACCAAACTGTATACCACGAATTCGAATAATGCATTATAATCGAACTTCAGATTTAGGTGTCGTGCATTGGACTATTGCAAACTTTGTTGCTTGAGCGATCGGTAGGTAAATTCGCAAATTTGCTTGAAGCCAAATGCCAAAGCCAATGCCAATGAATCAAATTAGACAGCAAAAATTGAGCAAATCACAAAAAAAAAAATAATAATCGCAAAAATAATCACCAAAAGCAAAATGCAGTACAAATGTTTTCAAACAATTTTCATTTTCCTCTACACAAACAAAAAAATTTGGCTTTATTTTCACATAAACACACACACACAAAGAATATATTTTGTTTGTTTACACGCAATTTTAGAAAATCGCTTTTTATGAAAATATATACAAGAACAAATTATTGGCTGCAATTAGTTTAGTTGATCAAATTGACGTATGCAAAAGAACAACCGCATGTTTTCATTTCAAAAGCTTTACATTTTGTTTATCAAAATTTTCAATATTCGAAATTGTGATATATTTTTTCTGATTTATGGTTTTTTGGTTTGTTGCTTTCGAATGCATAAGGCGCAAGTGGGAGAGCCTTAGCAAAATGCTTTTTTGACTGTCATTTTCATAGTTGAACGCAAGCAAATGTTTCATTTTAAAGCAAATTAATTAAAAACACACAAAACACACCCCACACACACACACACACACACCTTATCGATTGCTGTGCAATTGAGCTGTGCAAGTTGTGACGTCAGAAGATCAGCTAAGGTGGAGGCGCCTCCCGAGGGGGGCGCCGCTTCGAATGCAAATGCAAAATGCAGAAATATTTGATTTTCTTACTTTCACGAATCGCTTTACTCTGTTCGTTTATTGTAATTCCCTTTTGTTGCTGTGTTTTCAACCGTTTGCCCCGAGTGCAATGGACATGAATTTTATTAAAACTATTATTGCATATTTCTTTCCATTTCTTTTCGAAACTCAACTTTTGTTCCAAATATACACCCAACAACAACAACAATACAAATAAACAAACAACAACAATACATACACCTGATATCGATATTGGCTTGCGTATCGTTTATCGATACCAGGACACTTGCAGCGAAGTTGCCGCGCCAGCGCTCCAAGGCCAGGAGCAGGATCTTGTCATCAGCTGCCGCCGCAAACAGCAGCAGCAGCAGCAACCACAGCAGCAGCTACAGCAGCAGCAGCAGCAACATCCGCAGCCAGTACAGTCCGCAGTACAGAAAATCATCACCCGATCACAATCATCGACGTCGTCGCCGCCGCATGCTGCAGTGCATCAACTGAAGCAGCAGCAGTCCCTGCCCAACCCACTGCCCCCATTGCAGCCAACTGGCGAGCCGCACCAACACTCGCACTCGCATCTGCACCAGCACCCGCACCATCATCACAGCCACCCGCACGCCTCCAAGTCCGTCTCCATACTCGTGTACAAGACTCTGAACACGGTCTTCAAGAGCAGCCGCAAGATCATCGTGCGCGTCTGCGAAGTGGCCAGCGCCAAAAAGTCCTTCACCATGTTCAAGTTCAACAAAGCTGCCCAGCAGCAGCGGCTCGATAACCGTGCCAGCGCCGTCACAGGACACGATCCCTTCGTCAGGCCGCCGGTCCCGGAAAAGTGAGTTCACGCTGCGTTACTGGAAACACCCCAAAAACTTCCAACTCAATTTGAAGTTGAATTTATTCAAATGCCTTTAATTTTAGTGCAAGTGTCGTAAAAGCAATTTCGAAAATATTCAAAGCAAATTTGAATTGCATCACATTAGAAATTTTAGTAACTTTCCATTAATAAAATAAAATATTTAAGCTATAAGATTTTTCACTTATCTTTCTAGAAATAATTTCATTCTAAATATTTCCAAATAATTTTAAAGTCAATTTTCAATAAATTCTATAACTTCTTAGCTTCAAATATCTCCTTACAAAAACACATTTTTAACTTAAATTTTAAAGTAATCACTAGGATATATCTCCTGCTTCAATAAACCTAAATTTAAAACCATTTTTTATTCAAATAAAAGGATAGATTTCTACTATTAAGTCAACTAGAGAAAGTTTTATACTATCACAGATCTATTATTTGTCTCAATTTCTCTCTAAACTATTAAAAACGAACTTTAACATTATTATATTTAACAACTAGCACAATACCCATAACCTGGCCTGGTTTTCGAGCCCGAAACTTCATTATTTACTTATTTATTTTAAGAATTTTAATATATATTTTAAAGTATTACGAAAAAAAATATATGATTTATATTTGATAGGATGGGTATCTAACCTATTGTTAGAAGTACTTTATTTAACTAAAAAACATAACTGATAGGTTTAGAATAATGAAATTCAGCTGTGTTTATCAATAATTTCTTTGCTTTTCGACACTTTCACTGCAAATACAAATGTTTTGTTTCTTAATCTCAAATCACACATCTGACACATCGTATTTTCCCCAAAAACAAATCAACCGAATAATCGCAACAGAAAAGTGAGAAACATTATGAAGAAGCTGCACAAGGCGAATGGACTGAAACGCTCCAATTCGGCAATAGAATTTGATGTATCAGCGCTGACAGCCGCCAATCGAAGACAAATCTACAGTAGGTGAGTACATCAACTGATTGCACAGACTGTCAGTAAACACAAGACACTATGTAAATGCAAAATGCAATATGCAATATGCAAAAATAGAGCAGAGTCCAGAACTACATATTTATGGCGATGGGACGTGTGCACAGCTGTACGCCAAAGAGCCACTTACTCGTAATGTCAATGTACGCCACACAGTAACTGCACAGGTTTCTCATCATTGTTACCAATGTGTGTTTCAGTTAATCAAATTGCCACTTTATAGTTATAGTTTAATATACAATTGATGCTTATTTATGCAGCAATGCAATCATATATAATTATGACAAATATTTTGTACACTCGTAGAGAACAATATCGAAATTCAAAAGTCAAAAATCACATTTATTGTACTATATTTTGTTGTTTATTCCCATTTTGCCTTCTATTCCCTACATTTCTCGTACGTTATTTTCGCGTCCTTTTATTTGCAGCAACCGGTCGGCCAGCTCGGAGCAAGATAACTCAGATAATCAGTCCGAGCACTCGGAGAAATCGCCACTGGTTAGCGCGAGGTTAGACAATCTGGCTAGGCTCTTTTTTAGCAAATCGATGCCAGCGGAAACCGGAAGTAGAGATACCATAGATTCAGTACTAACAACAAGGTTGCATATTCAATTTATATGTATCTTAACACCATGTATTTTATTTCTAACCCAACTAATTTCGTAACTTTTGTATTTACCCACTACCCAACAAAGAGACTTCAAACTCAACCATTATATCCACATAATACTTATATAATACACACATATTATTGCAAAACCAATCAATTGGCATATTTCGCATTTAGTTTACACATTTTTCGTTTGCTCTGCATTTTCTTAAAATATTTCAAGTGACTTTTCTGTTCAGTTTCTGTACAAATTCTTTCGTTTCTTAACAGTTTTTGTTTCAATCGCTTTTTTCTAGCCCAAAAAGCACTTTGCATGCTAAATAAATAGCGGCTAATGGCGTTCGCAATGCTTTTACGTAGAACTAGTGCACAAAAACCACAATTTAAACCACAAAAAAGAGAACACTTCACAATTTGAACTTGATTTTGAAACTCAAAAAGCAAACACATTGTGAATGCTGCTACAAACAACAGAAAAGCAAAAAAAAACAACATATAAAATTTTTCAAGTGGATTTTTAGAATTGATTATGAACTAACTATATACTGTGAAAACTAATTGAAATTCCAAATTTGAAATTTGTATGGTATGAAAACAGCATTGCTTTATGGGCAAGCAAACTCAGGATAAGTTTTTAAAGTAAACCCAAAACTGCTTATCCACAATCTGAATCATCATTCCAATAAAAAGGGCAAAAATATCGCGCAAATAAAAATCAACGTCAGCAAAAATGCTTTTTTTCTAGAAATTAAATGTGATGATAAAGTGCATTTTCAGTGTGCCATATGATGCCAGCCAGGGAGAGGGGCAGGGGGAGGGGCAGGCGGTGTGGCGCGGCTTGTGGCTATTGCCAAAATGCAAAGGTAAAAGTTGCCAAGGTGAAATATTCTCAAATTAGACGCAGACGCAAAAATTGCAAATTAAATTATCAACTTGGAAAATTTCACTCGAAAAGGAAGCGCCGCACATTGATGAAATTCTCGCATGTGTTTGAGTGTTTGTGAGTGTTTCTGAATACCTGGGTGAGTGTGTGTGCGTGTGTGTGCGTGTGTGTGCGCGTGTGTGTTGAATTGGGTTGTGTTTGCCACCCCACCGCCGCGTGCTGAGCCGTGTGATGAATGTGCAAGCGAGCGTGAGCTTCTGTTCGCGTGTGTAAGTGGAAAGCATCTATTTGTGAGTTGTGCGCGAATTCACGATGCCTGCCGTGTGTGTCTGTGAACCCCTAACGAGCATCGATATGTGTACACACGCCCCTATTCCCCCAGGCGCTGCAAAGTATGCAATAAAAAATTTTACACTCGAGCACGTTAATTATGGAGCCCAGAGACGCGCTCAGGGCACTGTATTGCTATAGCAATATATGTTCATATTTGTATAGATGTAGGGAATGGCCCAACAAGGCCAACCTCTCAAGCTGCTGATTGAGTTTGTATTGGCAGGCAGTTAGAAGGTTCACAGAAATATGCAGAAGCAAAAAAGTGCAAATGATCTATGATAAAACTATTATGCTTTACGCTTTTATTACTATGCAAATTTGTTCAAAATCAGCGAATGCTTGTTTGATAAAGAGCTGCAATTTTCTTGCTATTTCAATTTATACAATAAATTGTTATATGAAACTGAGCTGGCTTACTTTTCATTCTCTTTCCATCAACATAAGCTGACATTTTTAAAGCAAATATTACAGTGTTTGCAAGCAGTTAACTTCTCATATTTTATGCACTGATAGCACACAAAGCCAGTTTCAAATTTCAGAACAAAATAAAAACTATAGATGATTTTTCACGATAATATCTTTTATCGTTCACTTAAAGCCACAAGTTTCAGCTTTCATTGCTTAGCCAATATTTGTCTGGCATAAAAAGCCTTCTGCACACACACGCATACACACACAACAAGTGTGTCAAGTGCTGTGTAAATATTAATATTAATAAGGCGCCAAAAAACAACATTGAGAAAAAACTTTAAAGGCCTCTGCTTCTGCAACAAAGTTAGCTAAAATTAGCTTAAATAAATATGACTGTGTGTGTATATATATGTGTGTTATATATATGCATGGTACATATTGCATATAGAACTACACGATTACAGTCAAGGTCCAGGCACTTAGAGTCAACAACAACAGCAAAACAAACTGCAAAGTGCAGCAGCTGAAAAACTGCAAAAATATATTTCGCATACGCACTGTTGGCCAAAGCGCAAGCGAAGCATTTAAAGAGACAAAAACAATACTGTGTGTGTGTGTATGTGTGTGCGTGAGTGTGTGTGTGTGTGTGTGTGTGTGTGTATGCTGTGGGCTGCGTTTTGCCAGGCCTTGCAATATTTTTCACTTTTTCGCTTACAGCTCTGACGCAATAAACTTTCGGCCGAACACACACATTGCGCATACGTCGCGTTGGCCACAGCAACCCAACTGAAGCAGTCTCTTGGCCAACTTTTATGACACATACACACATACAAATACATACAGAGTGACACTCACACTCTGTTATGGTACTGCCTTATTAAATTTTCAAACACATGCTAAACTTAACCCAAGGATGTGCTTAACCTTCGCTCTGTTTTGATTGAGTGGTCCGTAAGTGTTTGTTCATGAGCCTGTCTCTTATGCTATGCTGCGTGCGTGTGTGTGTGTATGTCCCAGAGCACTTGGACCAAGTTTGTGTTTTTGTTAACGCTCTTTCTTTCGTTCGTCACTTCTTTTAGCCTCTTTACTACACAATTAAGCCGCAGCAACTCGAGACACTGCAGTTGCTTTCGTTTTGACACGCTTTCCTTTTCAGTTTATCCAATTTGCATTTGCATTTCGTCCACTTGGCCAAATCCTTAACAGACCCTTGCTTTAAGCCACGACCCTCTTTTTTGTCGGTTTATTCTCTCCAAAAATCAACAAATAATAAATTGCACAACGAAACAACAACAACAAATATACTATCATGTTAAACTCTTGCTTCCGTTTCCGCTGCGCCATTGTGCAGGCAGGTTTTGTCTTCATCTTCGTCTCTATTTCCCCATTGTCCCCTAGTCCAATAGTTGGTAACTATTATAGTTTTGTTTTTTGTTGGCAAGCTTCTCTGTTTGGCAACTTTAGTTGGCAACTTTCATATGAGCCATCACATTGCCTGCCATCCCTATCCCCCCCTGCGGCTCAATTTGAGGCTTTCACCTCTTTGGAAATTATTTTTCAACAAGTTTTTATTACATTTGGGTATTCAATTTGAATGCGGCTTGCATGTCAATGGGGTGCCAGAGCCTTGTTTACGGTTACACTTTATAAATTGTGCTGCAATTGTCCTGTGACCATGTTTGGTGGTCAACTGAAATGGTTTTGACATGTTGAACATGTTGATCGTTTGTGGTATTGCATCGAAAAATTGCAGCTGTTCAAATTCTGTTTCGGTATTCGAGTTGACTTATTTGAGATGTATTTCATTTGATTTTTGCAAAAAATCCTTCGATTTTTAGTTTGTTTATTTGTTTCAATTGACTGACGATAACTAATTAATGGTTTTGAGCGCCATTACAATACTTATGCGTTAAGATAATTGTATCTAGTGCAAGTTGTAAAAAGCATTAAATAGCATTTAAATAAATTAAGAATTATGGGACTGCATAATACTTATTTTTCCTCATTTTGGGAGATTTGTATTCTTTTTTTGAGTGCGGTCACTTATGCAAATTAGCTGACCAAATGAAAAACATGAAACGCATAATAAGGAAACCTTACTTAGAGTTTGCTTAATACTCATTGAAATAATGAGTGCTTTAATTATGTACATAAATCAGCATAATATCATGAATGTCCAACATTTGTAGACATTGCCATGATTGCCTAGTTATATACTATATATAGTTCCTATTTGACTTTCCATAGTTTGAATTCCTTTCTGTATGCGCTAAAATGATACAATTTGTTAAGCAAATAACAAGTTTTTGAGGCAGAGTCTAATTCTAATTCTAAACTCTTACAGGCCGAACATCAAGTATCAATACTCAGCGCTAGACAGCGGCAATGGGATCGTGGAGCGGAGTCCTCGAGAGCGAGCACAACGGGAACGAGCACTGAATGCCACACAGGAGTGGATACAGAGCTCCAATGGGCGCTACGAGGTGATTGCACATCTGGATGAGATTGGCTCAAGGCATGGCAAGAACTGGTTTCTGGTCAATGATGCATCGGTAGGTTAAAAGTACTGACAACTTCTACTAGAAGACCCCTAACCGAATCCAACTCTGCTCAGGTGCGCACGGATCGTCTGATGACGCTCTTGCCACTGCCCACAGATTGTGTAGCCTTCGAGGATCTGCCGCCCAATGAGAGCGCACGGGACATACTTATGGAGCTGCTTGGCTCACTGCATCATCCGTACATCTATCCGGTACTGGACCTGGGCTTCTTGCGCAACAGCTCGCATAACTATGCCTGCCTGGTCACGCCCTTCAACTCGCGCGGCAGTCTCAAGGATCTCATCTTTAAGGTTAGCTCTTTGTGCTAGACTTTCAGAACTGATTTCTTATATTGTTTCGTTTATTTCAGGCCCAGTGGAACGAGCCCTGGGCACGAAAGTATACACGCAAACCGAATGGCCTGCCCGTTAGCCAAGTGCAGCGTCTGGGCCGCCAGATTCTGGAGGCCCTGCTCTTCCTGAAGGAGCGCGGCTTTCCGCTTCATGGCCACCTACACAGCGGCAATGTCATTCTACAGAATGGAGCAGCCAGGTGAGTTCTGATGACTATAAGGTAATTTATTAAGGGGCTGACTATGTAGAAACAGAAAAGGATCGATTGATATTCCAGGAATACCATTAATAGCCTTTAAAAGCAGGAAAGCTATTTATTAGATATTCAGAATGTCAAAATTATATCTTTAGATCTAAAACTGTAAGCTGAATAAATCTGTTTTGTACATCTTAATTTAAAATGCAAATTTCATATTGTTGAAAATATAATTTCTAATTAAGAAATGCTCTTTAAATATGCGCGAAATTGAATAGAATTTAATTTGAGCAGCATATCGCATACGTTGTCATCACAATAAATGCCAAATTAAAAGCAATTCAACAAAATCGCTACCCATTTTTTTGGGGCATTATAAATGCATGTAAAATTACTTTTTGGCCCACTCGGTTGCCTTTCTGCCTAACCTCACAAACTTTTATGTGTTACATGCCAGGCGACAAGGCGTACAGGCTCCTGCCTGCCCCCGCCCCGCCTCCGCCCCCAACACAACACAACACACACACGCAAAACAAAAACACTAAATGGGTGTAGCAACAAACAAAAAAAAACCTTTACTTTTTGCCATTTTTATATATGTAAATGCTGAATAAAATTCGTATAACAATGTGGGCGTGCAGGGTCCTTATTGCTGTTCCTAAAGGTAAATAAAAAGGATTTGCTGAAAGTCGATTAAAGTTGAAAGTACGCAATGTTAAACGCAGCTGAACCAATTTACATAGTTGACATTTAAATAATGATTTTTATATGAATTGCTTTATGGTAAACGCTTGGACTCTCAAAACTAGAGTTAGATGAATAAAACAGGCTTTATCCTAGGTACTTGTTTATACTTTAGAGCTATCATAACAGAGATTTAAAAAAAAAAAACTACAAGTAGGCCTATCAATACTCTTGGAGCCGACTTTTCAATAAGCAATATACGCCTGGAAGCAACGATTCGGTTTGTTTTGTTGCTTGGATAATATAAAAGCATAAACAGTTACATACCAGGGATATGAATGCTGAGCTCAGGGCTACTCAATAACTTACAAAGTCTCAAAAACATTGAGGGGAAGGCAGTCACTGGAAAATCTGTACAGTTCGGTATTTCTACACCCACAAAAATAAATGCTTTAAGAAAAATTTATCTACAATTTGGAAATTATTTCTATAAAATATAAGTGGTTTTTGGCAGTTAAGGGAACGTTGCCTAAATAATTGTCTAAGGGCCCAGTTGTCAATGTGTAAGAAAACAATTTTTATTTTTCAATACTTCCAGTAGGCAATGTGACTTTAAGCTCTAACAGGTAACTTATCTGAATATTAATTTAAAAGTGATTCTTAAATAAGAACAGCTTTTTATATTCACCAATTTTTAAATTCACTTTTAAAAAAGTCAGAATCAGATGTTATAATAAATAATATATTGATTGATAAATTGAAATTGCTTTTGGGGCAATTTACCAACAAGTTGAACTTTAACTAACAATTAGCTAATGGGAATGTAGACATTGAAAAATCGGTCCTTAATTATAGTTAAATACAAGTTTTTCATTAATTACAAAACTCACTAAAATGAGAATGTTGTGTGCACTGATAAAGAGATTAATGACAGAAACAGTACAAAAAGAGTGATTTATTCCTACAATTAGTTAAATAATTGTTCAGTGAATTTATTTGATCATATGTAATTATTATGCTTTTTCATTGATTAACTTTTTTATCAACCAAATGACCATAATCAAGTTACAAGTAAACTTTAATACTCTGAGCATAGCTGGCAGTAATTATACTCTTACTCAGTATGGATGGATTACTACAATATATGTATTATAGAATTCTTCCAAAACGGAGTTAATTGTTGGAAAACTTTGTGTAAAGAGTTAGCTGCGTGAGCTGTCAAAGGCACAACATTATTTATGTGCAGGTATATTTCAGTTTCATTCACTCTGCTGTTCTTTGTTTCCCTTGGATATGTATCTGAGGAATCCCCCGAGAAAATAAACACATATTTAGCATACTTTTATGTTTTGCTGCCACTCATTCTTCAATACAAAAGCAAAGGAAGTGTGCGCTTTAATACGCACATATTACGGCTGACAAGCGCTCTTTGTCACATAAACACACATCACACCATGTGGCAGACACATTATGGGCTAAAAGTGGACGCTTTGTTGCTGCCACGTGTTGGCCAACCAGGCCAGAGTCAGAGCCGGGCGGGGCCAACAAAAAGAATGGCAATAAGTGTTGTCATTATGCGAGAATGTGGAGGGTCGCAACATTTAATTATGTATTTTCTTTGAGGGCATCCTTTGACTGATACTCGTTTACCTTTTTGCAGGTTATCGGGCCTGGAGAATGGCCTGTTGGGGCTCAGTTCGCGCATTAATGCCGTTATGTGGTCTCGTTCCGTAACGGAAATCGAGAACGTTGACATCGTCTGCTTTGGCCATCTGCTCTATGAAATGTGCACCGGCCAGGAGCTGACCACACCGAAACCGTCCATGCGGGTGCTCGAAATGGAGCTGCAGCATTATCCACAAATTGGCCAGGTAATCACTGTCGGCAGGTGTTTAAATGATATGATACAGCAGCAGTTATCTCACACAGGTACTGGAAATATTAGGTCTTATCTTTGAGCCGCCCAGCGGCGTATGCCCCTCCGTCGAGGACCTAGTCCTGTGCGATCTATTTCGCAGCATCGATTTGCGCGAACTGCGCGGTCCCTGTTTCAGTGTAAGTACCACAAACGCAAACCGAAACCGAAATACTGCCTACAATTTGACGCGGAAAATGTGTGTTTCTGTTTCTATTTGCAGACAATCAAGCCGAGCCTCAGCCGTTCCACGCTAAATTTGCTGCACGCTGTGAAGAAGCGACAATGCGCCTCCCTGGGCAGCTCCTTCAGTGAGGCAAGTTCCCCCTGTACGCCACCCTCGACGCCGCATGATAGACGCAACGGGTAAGTGTCCAAGTCAGTTCTCCAGTCGTACCCCACTGGCATAGCAATGCAGCTCACCCACACAACCACACACACACACACACACACACACACACACACACACACACACGCAAATACATACTAAAATCTCTTCATACACATTCACGTATTAAAACAATAGTCATCGCCGCATTATTTGCTAAGTGTCTCTGCTGAGGTCTTATTCTGTGAATGAACACACACAAATACGAGAATCCCAGCCAGTGGCGCTGTGAAGAGCCTGATTCTAGGTTAGCATTACTGAATGGTATAGCTTGAAGATCTGTTAGAGTAGTCGGTGTTTATTATACATACTATAAGCCTGCATGCACCTCGAGTATTAGTTTAAACAACTCTAGAATTTTTGATATATTGTAGCTTACAATCACAATCAATGTTCAGTTCAAGTTTGTTTAAGGAAGTTAAAGACATTAAACAAGCGTTTTTTTTATCAATGGAAGCAAGAATTACCTGCTTATAGAGACCTTTTAGAATTCCATGTTGAAAAGAAACTTAAAGTCCGAGTTTAATTTGCAATTTCATACAAAACAAAATCTATTTATATTTTGGGCGATATTTATTAAAAGTTAATTCCTATTTGATTTTAGGTTTTTGAGGTTATACACGCACACATGCACAGTTGAAAGTTGATTTTAAAGAAATTACACTAGGCATTCCCTGCATATAGTTACTAGAATATCCCTATTTAAGGAACAAATATATTCAATACAAAACAAATCTG
This sequence comes from Hirtodrosophila confusa, assembly GCA_035043065.1. NCBI lineage: Eukaryota > Metazoa > Arthropoda > Insecta > Diptera > Drosophilidae > Hirtodrosophila > Hirtodrosophila confusa. Next base: position 10,612,961 of record JAWNNI010000212.1, on the reverse strand, counting down.
TTAAGTTTGTAGTGCAGGCACACGTTGGGCGCCATTCTTCAGTTGATTCCGGCCCTGGAATTTGGTTAGTGCATTTCAGGCTAATAAAAAGGCACACACACACCCACACACACTGCAAAATGCTGCCCAACCGAGTGTGGAACTTGGAATTATGTGTTAAGCAAAAACAAAACAGAGGTGAACAAGTGAAAAACTAACACAAAATGAGAGCACAACAAAAAATGGCGTCATAAACTTATGTGCGTTTGTATATATGTATATGTACAGCATGTAAGTAATTGTATGTGTGTGTGTGTGTGTCGTGCACCTGTCCGTCTGTCTGTCTGTATGTGTGCCTTGCTGTTCTGTGCGTGCCTGCGGTAATTATGGTAATGTCCTGGCCGTTGTAAGACCCTTCAGTTGCCTGCTGTCAGTATTAAGTGCTTTAAAATTATGCATACAAGACTAGAATGTAATTATGTAATAAGTCGCTGGGAGGCAGAGAGGCAACCTGTACAAAAATAATGCCCAATTCACATCGTTGCTCATGTATATTTTAAGCATCTCTCTCTCTCTCTATCCAACTCTCGTTTCTCAGTGTAAATTTATATATTTTTTTGCTGCCTAAACTAAAACGCATGTCTTTATATATATTATCTTATATACTACATATCAAAATAACTACTTATTTGTGGTAGAGGAATTTTTCAACTAAAGTATTTTGTATGCAATGTTTACTCTCTCTTTCTCTCTACAACTCAACTCAAAAAAAAAAAAAAAAATACTTATGTAAAAAAATAAAAACTGAAAACATACATTATATGTCTTAGTGTTGCGAACCCAACAATTAAAATGAACCAGTTGCAGTTACACAAGCCTCATCTATACATCGATACATACAAATCAGCCCTTGAATGTCTATTAACGTTCATTTTTGTTTATCTTACATACGTGTGTGTTTTATTTATGATTTACAAATTGTTGCATTTCTGCATTTGTTTATTTACATAACCCGTTTGAACAAACTACTACAGTGTTCCGCCTGCGCCCTATGAAGTCTTTCGTATGTACTAACTAACCTCAACAACCAAAAAAAAAAAAAACAAAAAAAGAAAAAAACAAAAAACAAAAACCAAAAACCAAAAAAAAACCAACCAACAAATCAACCAAATTAACAGAAACCAAAAGATGCAATAGAAAACTAAAACAATTATGAACTCACTACAAAACTCACTCACAATTACAAAAGTGTAAAACCAAATGGCAAATAAAATGAATACATGAATAAAACATAAATATATGAACAGCGCAATTTGTATCAATCACAACAACTTTTTGTACTCAAATGCAATTTTTTGTACCCCCCTCAAAAACACAAAAAAAGAAGAAGAATAAAATAAAACCAAAAATGGAAATCAAGCAAAAGACAAAAATTATATGAACACATTAACAGGCAAACCCAATTGTTGTTGTTGTGTGTTAGCAAAACGTGGTAAGTGGCTAATTTTTGTATGCTAAAACCACCAGGGGCCACCACCCAACACCACCACCGCCCCCACACCACCGCTCACTTCAATGCACAAGAAAAACAAATAAGAAAACATTTTGACATTTGAGACATGCCCGTGAAAACATACGCTAAAGGACACCATTTATTATAATTTTCTCCTGTGTTTTGTGTTGCTTTCATTGGGGCTGCAATTATTTATAGTCCTGCTTAAGTATTTCACTCTTAAAATCATTATTATCCTGCCTTAAATCTGTGTATGCACGTATGTATAATAATTTTTCTGGCTAACAAATAATGCATGTACATTTATAAATAAAAATTGTAAATCTAGTCTATTTAGTAAATCAAAACCTAAAGGTATCACAGAAATTTCGAAATTTAACAAATAATTGGACCTGTTCTGAATTCCACAGAAATATGTGCACCATGCTTTTGGGTACGTCTATAAAATAAATGAATATATATGTAAGGATTTTAATTATATTCTGCTCTAAAAAGTATGCTACACTATTCTGTGGAATTGATATGAAGTGGAATTCGGAACAGGCCTTGATATATGGAATTTCTGGGACCACCCTCATTATGTGTATTTCCGTGTGGAGTAAACAAATTAATAAATGTCAAACTCACCGCTTTTTAGCACTTTTATCCTTGGCTATGCATATATTTGCTTTTTAGCTATTCCAGACTTGGGGAAAAGTTCATTTTTTTAGAATATTAGCGTGTTATCAAAACATCCGTTGTATACCTGCGGAAAAGAACAGGGAATATTCAGTTTTCTGTATTAAAGTTAAAAATATATATTACAAATTGTAACAGGTTTCTGGGGGAATTTTATTTGACAGTTCGGCTAGCTATGCGCCTATCCACAGCAAAGAGTTGCCGGCGGCATTAAAAGAGCCTATATTACGTAGTAAAGACTTATAAAGAAACAAATTATAGAATTTAATTTAAGGCATAAAACTAAAGAAGAAGAATATAGAAAGACAGTAGGAATGAAATCTCGAACCCGGTGAGGGAAGTTTTAGTAGCCGGTTCGGCAAGCCGATATATGAATATTAATTATGATAAATTCTTTTTTGCTTAGTGGCCTCTTTTAAGTAATAATAACATATTTTAAGCTGCAAGTCGTAATTAAACTTAAGCAAGCAATTCAAAAACATGTGCTCTTATTGAAATTCTTTAGCAATATGCGAGCATTTAACATAATGTAAATAATGCAGCCAAAAATGGCAGTTTAAGGAAGTTGTTTTAGTTTGTCCACAAGCAATCAGTTCATGCTTGCTTAAACCATTGTAACAATATTCAATTTTAGATTTTGTTTTATTTTATAGCATTATTACAGCAAAGCTTCTAATAATATAAGAGACTCTTAGACTAGACTCTTTTAAATTTGAGGTTAAGCTAAAAGTATTATTTCGAATTTTTAGAACAAGGCTTATCATTTGGCAAGGGTAGAGAAATCTCTAGTTAGAGCATAACTTAATTAACAATTTCTGAAAATGAACATGAGACTAGGATTCTATAATCAGATTCAAGGGCTATGATAACACGAACAAAGCTCGAGAAACGCTTGCGAATTGCACGTGCAAATGCACGAGTATTTATTAATGCTTCAACTGCAGCACAGTCGCCTACTCACCCACATTCACACACACATATATACACACACACACCCATTACATGACTGGCCTAAACAAAATACACACAAAGAGCCAAGCGAAAAACAAAAGAATCAGGTGCCATCCTGGCATCATGACCTGCATCGAAGTCAAGCTGAAATCTATAGTTCAATATCTACAGTTCTTTTAGCAATATAGCCCATATCCCATTTTGATTGTTGTTCTCGCCTTGTATAGCATCAGCCGAACAATGGACTCATTTGACATATCAAGCGACTCGGAGGAGGGACTGCTCGAGGAGATTGTGGTTGGGGGCAGCAGTTGTCATTTGAAGAGCCTGCAGCGGCTGCAACGTTACCAGCACTGGCATTCCGCCTCCGCCTCGTCCTCCTCGTTCACACGTACACAGCATAGGCAGCAGTATGAGCCCACAGAGTCGCCCATTCACTACTGTGACCATGCGGCGCTCTACTCGGATGACAACAGCACAACAGCCAGTGTCATTGCCCAGGAGCAGCACACACAGCCGACAATTCGCTGCAGCACCAGCAGCCAAAGCAATTTGAATGTGATGCTGGCCGAGGGCGAGACACAGGAGGAGGAGCAGGATGATGATGAGCATTTAACGCTGTCAGCGCCAGATGATGCAGTGGCCAGCGGCTCGGGCGGAGCGCAGCGCTTGCATGCATCTGCGGCTGCCTCCTTCAATCATCAGCTGACAGCGGACATGTGCAACTATAAGAACTCCAAGAGCCGACGCCTGGAGTACTCGCTCAAGTGTCTAAAATATGGGCGCAGCAATCCGTCACAGGACTCGGCCTTTGGCTCTCTAACGGACAATGATTTGTCCATTGGCTCGTCCAGCATACGCTTGAGCAGCTTTCAGTCCATCTCGTCGCCCATTGATGAGGGCGTCGAGGATATTATCATAGCCACAACTACGGGCGGCAATGAGACCTGCCTGGAACTGGCCACCATACCGCGCAGCATGGTCTCGCAGGACTCGGCCATTTCATCGCCCTGTCGTGAGAGTTCGCCCAGCAATTTTCTGCACATTGATGATGCCATGTCCGGCACAGGCTCAACATCATCGGGCTCCGGTTGCGGCTCACTGGGCAACCTGAGACCGCAACATTTTCCGGTATCGTTGTCCCCAAAGATACTTGTAACAGCAACCAGCAATTCGAGCAATTCCTCCATTGCATCCAGCAGCAATGCGTCCACGGCACAGCCCCAACAACAGCAGCAACAACAGCAGCAGTTTGATCCGCCCAAAATACTCGTTAATGATCAGAATTCTATATACACCACATCGCCTTCGAAGCGCTCCAGCATGATTGAGGTCTTCTCGCAAAAGTATCGCGTCAGCTCCTTTGAGGACATGTCGCCCAAGCGCACCGGCACCGACAAGCAGCATCTGAAGCACGTGAATCGCCTGGCCTTTCGCTCGCTGGAGGAGGAGCGTCGCATCGATAATGCCTTCATGCCCATGGCAGATCGCACGCATTCGGACAATCGCGTCAATATGCAGAGCGAGAAGTACAAGAAGCTGACCCACGCATCGTTCCGCATCAGCAAGACCTCGTCCAGCGCCTGCTGTCAGGAGCAATCGCCCACCAAACATCCTGCCTGCAGCATGGAGCTGCAGCGCACGGCCAGCGCCAGCGGCAGCCAGCGCCAGACGCTCTGGCGGGACAGCAAGTTCTATCGTAAGAATCGCATTGCCAAGAGCAACGATTCGCTGCTGGAGCACTCGCCGAATCACTCTAATCATTCGGCGCATTCGGCCCGACTCTCGCCCAGCTCGCTGCGTGACAATCACTACGAGAGCAGCTGCTGCTCCACGCAGGGCAGTCGCCGCTCGCTGAGCGGCAGCCAGCAGATGCTGAGTGTGACCACCAGCTTCTGTGGCACCGGCAATGGTCAGCCGCGACGTTATTGCAGCTCCAAGAGCGAGGATCTGGGCGAGTCCTCGGACTATTTACGTGTCATGGACGCACGCAAATCCTATTCGGAGCGTCATCTGGTACGACTCAAGCAAACGGCCATCAATAATATGCACAGCGGCAGCGAGGATGAAATCAGCTTCAACGATGACAATAATGCCACATCATCGCCATCCGTCAACAACAGCGGCAGCCATGGACATCATCAACAGCAGCTGCAGCTGCAGCCGCCGCAGGGGGTGCCACGCGGCGGCAAGCTGAGCTGGAGCAGCTGCTCCATTAACCACCTAAAGACGACCAATATTAAGACCACATCCTTGGCCACGCTCACCTGCCAAACGAATTTATGCTCCAAAGCTCCCTCCGCCCATGCGCCATCAACTGCCAGCAAGATGCCCAACTATCGCACACCATCCAAGTCCCTGGACCAGGCCCTCAATGTCAGCAGCAGCACCAGCACGAGTAACAGCAGCAGCAGCAGCAATAACAGCGCCGCCGCCGAGGAGAACAGCTCCGTGGATGAGTCGCCCTCGAGGCGCACCTTGAGCGGCGCCGAATTGTCGCGCATCTTTGTCATGGACATGGACGATGCGCCGGGGGGCAGCAGCTGCAGCGAGGAGAAGACGCCGCTGCTCGACAGCGTCGAGATGTCGCCCATTAGTCCAACTGAGCCGCAAGCGGACCTGGACAAGCTATAAGCTTAAACACACACGCAACATACAAAATACAACACCCACCCACACACACACACTGACACACGTATTAAAGCAGCCGAAATGCAAAGCATGTGATAAGTTATGTATGTACTTACCGATAGAAATCGAAATGGGAACCATCAAATTATTGAATTGTAGGCTTCTTATGGCTAGCAGCTTGTAAACATCTTAATGGATTACATTTTGTGGCGGGACACTGATCAAACTGAACACATTCACCAACACTACACTCAAGATTGTGTTTATGGTCGAATGACACTTGCAATTAATACGCTTGTCGCTTTTCAACACTTATGGAAACTCCCAATCAGCAGGTTGTCTGATCTTTTATAACCGCTATGGCGTCTTTTCAGACATTTTCGACAATCTTGATCCATTTTTATTTAGCATACAAGTAAATGGTGTCATTCAACAGGCATTTGTGTCCCACTCAGAGTTATGGTTAAAGTTCGTGGGGCTGCTTTCGCCTTCGCAAATCCAACCTCAATGCTTTCTTCTGGTAACAATAATAGTTTCTTTATATGTATTGTCTTTTACGCTTATTGTGTACAAGTGTACAAAACGCTTTTACAGCAATTAAATCTATACTGATGTTTATCAACTCTCTAGACTGCTAAGCAAAATACCAAATACAAAAGAAAACAACACAATACGAGCATCTACAAAATACACCTCCAATCTTCTGACGATTTTTTTTTTTGCAAAATGAAAAGGATTTATTGCAAAAAGTTTTCGAATTCGAAATTATACACATTAATTGTAGCTAATTACACAGTTAAGACTTAAGCTTCGCAGCGAGTATTGAAAATATTTTACTGTAGCTTAAAATCGTTTTAAAGCCCAATTAACAAAACAAAACAAAAACAATAGAGTGTTAACTCAATGAAAAAGGGTCACGTTTTAAATACAAACATAAATATATGTATATTTAGGGAATACCAAGCCAAAAAAAAACCAATTTAAATTACATATAAATATAAATAACAATTACAACTAAATGCAATTTAGTATAAAATTAAATGCAAACGCAAAACTAGAATTCAAATATTTTAGCAGGGGCTTTAAATTTCATTTTGATGGGCAACGGAGTATATAAATAAACAAGAATTTGTTATATTTCAGGAACATATAGTAAATCACATGCAGAGCAGAGAGTATACGATTGTACGGTCTATAGGGATGGTAATCAAACAACACAAGAGTTCAAAAATCAATTGAAAATTTGTTCATGTTTATTTTTGTTTATCAAATGACAGAAAACAAAACATGCGTACATTAAATGTAAGAATGCACTTGAATGTCAAAAGCAAAACCAAAACAATAACTGATAAGTAAATGAATCGCCGTTAATAAACAAAAATAAAATCACAAATCGGGAAAGTACTCGTACATTCTTACATATAAGATGAATAACGAATAATACAATAAAAATGCAATCAAGTTTACAACTTACATATATCACAAGACACACTAAAAAAAAACAAAGTGAAACAAAATATATATACAATATAGTATACCAGAAATTATAAAAACTATACATGTAGACGAGCACGCACCTAGCGAGGACACACTTTCATGGAAAGTCCCAAAATACCCGGTTCTAGTCGATACTGTACAATATTGTACATAGAACATGAACAGAGCACAGAGTTCCACATTCAAGCTACATATTGCAAATACAGTCGCTTTTAGTTGATACATATGTACAAGTGTAGGAATTATTTTACATTTTAAGATACTTATTGTATTACAGAGCTTGTGTAAATTAATTTTATAAGTACTAACACATAGTTTCATTAATCTTCTGTATGTACCCTAAAAAAATGTTGCCTAAGTTGTTCGCAAGTGGAAGCGGTAAAAGCCACAAGTCTATAAAAGAAATCGCCCCGAAAAACAATTTTTAAAACTAACAATGTAAACTTATTTACAGAATCGGTGATATTAAGTGAATATTTTTATGATTTTAAAGTTTTGAAATAAAGAACATAAGTCTAGAAATCCAAATTTAATATATATGTATATGCTTATAGTCCAGAACTGCCAAATGAATAATGAAATTTGTCTTTTTTAGCATACTTTCAATAACTGCAGTAACTAATGCATTTGAAATGTAGTAAGTACTCAAAAGAATAAAAAAATTAAGTGTTTACTATAACTTGGAATCATTTTATAGTGTTTTATAGCTAATTTAAAATTTGCGCCTTATATTGCGTTTTTCAACACATATTTTGCGCATAATACCGATATACAAAACTCAAATGCGATATATCGCGCAAGGAAAGTATCGATAGTTACACTTATGAAAATATTCGATTAGTATTGAATGCGATAACTGGTAAGTAATTGAAACGATCTGACGTTTGTCGTGGTGTGTCGTAAGGTCGCGTATTTGTCTCTCAGAATGTCAAAATCTTGCAATTAAAGTTCCGCTCGCTGCTACGGCGTTTAGCGGCTCATTTGAAGCAGCCGCAAACTTGTTTTCTCTTTTGCCGCCAAATTGGCAGCCGTCGATCTGAACACCGGTAATAACTTGCTTTACAGATTCGGTCACACTGCATGGACCCAAACAAACAGTCGGCGTAATTGTCGTCTCGCTCACTCACATACGTTTTAACTCGCATTTGAGCTGCTTTACGCGGCCATAATAACACAAGCGGCAAATAAACCAAAAACTCGCATACGAATGGCAACGTTTAAGCCAAAATTCATAAAACCGGACACGGACGAGGCCATTGCTGATGCCGATGCTGGCGCTGAGCAAGAACCACAAAGCTCAGCATTTGTATTCAATGCCAATCACAATCTCGGCCTGGTAGAGCAGCGGGAGCGTTTGCCCATTCGCAAGTACCGCGACCAAATACTGTACTGCCTGGAGAACCATCAGGTGGTCATACTGGTGGGCGAGACGGGCAGCGGCAAGAGCACCCAGGTGCCGCAGTACCTCTATGAATGGGGCTGGCATAGCAAGGGCATGATTGGGATCACAGAGCCGCGCCGAGTATCGACGGTAACTTTGGCCAATCGCGTGGCCCAGGAACGCGGCGAGCTGGTCGGCGATACGGTGGGCTATGTGGTGCGATTCCTGGAGCGCATGTCTAACGAAACGAAAATCAAATTCATGACAGAGGGCATACTATTGCGCGAGCTGCTGGCCGATCCTCTGCTCACCCAGTATGGTGTCATCATTGTGGACGAGGCGCACGAGCGTAACATGCTGACCGACATGGTGCTGGGGCTGCTCAAGAAGATACTGCGCAAGCGCAGCAATTTAAAGCTGATTATCTCCTCTGCCACCATCGATGCGAGCTTCTTCAGCGAGTTCTTTAGCTGGCCCCGCGCTACAGGCGAGATTAGCGTCAAGCTGAGCATAGAAGGACGCATGCATGCGGTTAACCACTACTACCTGAACGAGCCCTGTGCAGACTATGTGCGCGAGACCGTGGAAACGGTTTGGAAGCTGCATCAAAAAGAACCGCCTGGCGATATATTGGCCTTTCTCACCGGCCAGGAGGAGGTGCTGGAGGCGCTGGATCTGCTGCGCGAATACATAGCCAGCGCAGAGACGTCTAATCTCAAGGTGCTGCCCATGTACGGCAGCATGACGAGCAACGATCAGCTGGCGGTGTTCTTTACACCACCCAAGGGCGTGCGCAAGGTGGTGCTGGCCACCAACATAGCAGAGACCTCCATAACTATACCGGGCATTGTGTATGTCATCGATTGCGGCTATGTGAAGGTCAAGTGGTACAATCCCGCCACCTGCAGCGACAGCCTGGTTGTTGTGCCCGTCAGCAAAGCCTCGGCCATACAGCGCGCCGGACGCGCAGGACGCGTGCGTCCCGGCAAAGTCTATCGGCTCTATACCAAGCAGGACTATGATGCCTTGTCACCACGACAGCCGCCCGAGCTGCGTCGTAGTGAGATGAGCGGCGCTGTGCTGCAGCTGAAGGCGCTGGGCATTGGCAACATTTTGCGTTTTGACTTTCCCTCGCCGCCACCCGCCAAAAATCTGCTGTCAGCGCTTGAGACGCTTTACGCGCTCGATGCCATTGACGAGCAAGGCCAGCTGACTAAGCCTGTGGGTTTTCTGCTTGCCGAGCTGCCCTTTAGCGCCATGCTGTCGAAGATGCTGTACGTGTCCGGGCAAATGGGCTGCGCCGAGGAAATCATCACCATTATTGCCATGCTGCAGGTGCAGTCTGTGTTCTCCAGGCCGGTCTCGGCGGCAGCACAACAGAGTGGCCGCATTGCGCACCGTCACTTTGAGGTGGCTGAGGGCGATTTCATTACACTGCTCAACATATATAGCGCCTTTATGGAGGAGGGCATGACCAAGGAGTTCTGCGGCCAATACTATCTCATCTATCGCAATCTGAAGCGCGCCTGCGAGCTGCGCGAGCAACTGATTACGCTGGCACGCAAAAAGTACGGCATTCCCATATTCTCCTGCAAGGGCGATGTTGCAATGCTGTGCAAATGCATCACCGCTGGCTTCTTCACCCAGGTCGCCTATCTGCACCACTCGGGCGTATACAGGCAAATCAGCAGCGGCACCGAATTGGCCATACATCCCAACTCCACGCTCTATACGCTGCCCCAGGCGCAGTACATCGTCTACGGGGAATTGCTGCAGACAACGAAGCTGTTCATGAACCATGTGACTGTGATCAAAAAGGAGTGGCTGACGGAGCTGGCGCCGCATTACTACCAGCAAACCACAGTGCGGGACTAGCACGTACAGGAATTCAAGTATGTAAGCAACTGGCATTCCAATACAACAATATTTTAATACTAAAACAATTTAAACTAAAGGTTAAACGCTGCACCTGTGATATGACCTTAAATGTTAGCCGGCTGCTACGCGTCCGCGACCCTGGAACATCATCATGGACTCCGGACCGCGTATGACGCGTGACATTAGCTCCCAGCACATTTTGGCAGGCAACAAGCTGCAAGCAAGCCCAACATTATTAAACATTTAAGAGCAAAGCACAAACTGTAATTGAACTTACCACTTCAGCGGCGTCAGCAGGCGTATGGAATTGGGCAGCACGCACCAGACCTCGTTGCGGCGCACGGCACCCACAATGCGATCAGCCACGTACTGAGGCTCCAGCATGGGCACCATGCGCGGCTTGACGCCCGAAAACATGCCCGTATTGATGTAGTACGGACAAATGAGGCTCATGTGTATCTCATCATAGCCATGCGCCTTAAGGTCTGTCAAAAGGCTCTCATGGAAGCCAATGCAGGCGTATTTGGTGGCCGCATAGTCGCTGCAGCCGTATGTGCCCAGCATGCCCGTCACAGAGCCCACGGTCACGATGTGACCACGATTGTGACGCATCATGTGCGGCAAGAAAGCCTTCACTGTCCAGTAGTGCGAGATAATGTTGATGTTGTAGGTGTTCTGTATGACGCGATCGTGCAGCTCCCAGAATGGTTTGCAGCACACAATGCCCGCATTGTTGATCAGTACGTCCACATGGCCCACATCCTCGGTGACCTGGGCGGCACGCTGATAGACCTGCTCCCGATCCGATATATCCACCACATAGCCCTTGCAATTGTGATAGCCATGTTTGGCTAACAGATCAACGGTCGTCTTGATGGCTGTCAAGCAATTGTTAACAAGTGTTACAGTTAGCAAATCAATTTCTATATGTAACATAGCTTTCTCCAAACGGGGTCCTTAACCCGCTCAAAGCTGCTAATTGCAAACGCTAACGTGCTCCAATCAATTAGCTGGGCAATGTTAATTAGCTGAAACGGAGCGAAACTCACCTTCCTGATTGATGTCCCAGATGACAATGCGTGCCTCAAGTCTGGCAAAGTTTAGAGCTATCAAACGCCCCACGCCGCCGCCACCGCCAGTTATGAGCACCACCTGCCCTGATATGTTCTGTTTAAGATACATTTTGTAACGGAAAGTGAAACTCAATTAACAGCTGCTAAACATGCGATTTTGTAACAATTTTATTATTAAATTAATGTAATAGTTAAACTTGTATTAAATCATTTAAGCTGTTAAATGGAAGAGTGTCTGATGCATACTAATAAGAATGTAAATCAGATGGGCTAAGTAAGTAGTTTATATCTTAAAAATGTCATTTACCATATAAAATATGACACTTTTTTTTAAATCTTACACATTGATATGTCGAAAACTGTACTTATATAATGTACATAGGTTATAATTGTTATATTTAAAATATAAATAAGTAATGCAACTATATCCGTATTTTTAGATGCGTTCTATTTTGTTCTAAATGAATCAGCAATTAAGATATTTTCATATCAGACAGCCTACAATACCTATTATCATAAATAATTGCTCCATAAATCTAACAAGTTGAAACCTTTTGTATTAAAGTAATAATATGGCTTTATTTCAGGCTAAATTATGTAATTGTAAAAGCTATAATAAATGTGTAAGTCCAGTTATCTGTGGCTCTATCGGCCAACCATAAAATATGGAAATAAAACTAATGAAATGTATTCATTTGATATCGAAGATTTCAAAGTTGCTAGTTGGATTGTTACATTTTAGAGTCACCATAATTTGAACCTATTATGCCAGACCATTTTTGAAAACTACTTGATTAGTTTATCATCACAATCGGAATGCATGTTCACATACAGGTACAGGTATGCATATTTAAGATCAAAAGGTGCGACACAAATACGAATATTTGTTGGTGTGTTTTGAATATCACATGAATGAATGGATCAGCAAGTTGGGATCGGGGCTTGCAACACAATTATGTTGGCAATCAAATAAATTATATTTTGCAAGCAGTTGCCATTTTGACATTTTGTTTATACACCGACAAATTTCAATCAAGTTTATTTTCATATATCAGTTTGCCAAAGAAAAAGCGGCTCAAACTGTTTGCTAGGCCTTCAGTATCTTATGTTTTGATACTCTTGTAGTACTGTGTATTATTTGAAGTGATTTTTATTTTGTGTTTTAGGTTTGCATCAAGCGTATAATATCAGGTTGTGGTTTATGCCTGATGATTATATGCGCGGGCTAGCGACCACAAAATTAAAGAAAATTCAACAATGACAGAAACAATGCAAAAACGATGCATTGCATGTGGAAAACTGGTTTGCCAAAACAAACGACAAGATTGCACAAATACAAATTTATTGAGGAAAACATTTCCTTTGGATTGTTATTGTACG